>OY755248.1:61076223-61313723 GCA_963576725.1 Azorinus chamasolen
CTGAGGTGTTGAGATAAATGAGAGGCCACAATGTGTTCGAGAGTTTTACATAGAATACAGGTCAGAGATATAGGGCGGTAGTTAGCTGGGTCGCTGGTGTCGCCTTTTTTATAGATGGGACAGACATAAGCCCTGGTCCAGTCACTTGGAAGTTCTCCTGAGGAGAGCGATTTCTGAAAGAGAATAGTTACTAGACCAGCAAGTTCCTGTCTCAGCTCCTTCAGCACCACTGGTCTGATCTGGTCTGGACCTGCAGCCTTCTCTGACTTCAGGTTGGCAAGGAGCTTTAAAACACCGGGTTTGGGAGACCGATATGTCACCCATAGTAGGGTACTTAGTGAAACCTTCAGGATGCCAGTGTCTTAGTTTCTGTGTACAGACCTGCTTCAATGACAGGGGTGATATGCTTGAGAAAACAGATTGAAATTGCCTGTTAAGGATGTTTGCTTTCTCCTTGTTGTTTGATTGGAGTTTACCTGAGTCCTGGTCTTTAAGAGAAGTGACATTCTGTGAGTCTTGCTTAGAGTTTTTAAGTAAAGAGAATAGTTTTTTGGAAGCAAATTTTCCATCTTCGACCTCATTTGAGGCAATGTCCAATATGTTTTCTAAGTAGAGGTTATATGAGTTTTTGATCTTTTGTTTTATTTGTTGCTTCAGGGACTTGAATTTCTTCCACTGAGCATTGTTTCCTTTATGATTTTTTACCTTCTGGTAGAGCTGGTCTCGTCTGTGAATTCATGTAAGTACTCAGCGATTTTTTACCATATTAAAATTAAAATAGTATAGATGCCTGCCAAATTATTTGGCATGCATCTATACTATTTCATTTGCTAGCAGAGCAGGGTCTTTGCAAAGGAGTTGTCATCATGAGAAAAAGTTCATGTATATCCGAAAATAAAAGTATGAATGTATGACAGTGGAAGTCCGGCTTGGAGAAATGAACAAGTCCATTTTGTAGTTTCAGTGTTGTAATTAGTATAGTTCCAAATCACATACATGTATGACAAGTTCATCAAAAAAGAAATCATATGCAAGTAAATGTCCAGTATGAAAATCCAAACTAAGGATAGTTGTAGAAATATGATTATTGTACACGTGTTAGAATTTCTAACCCATATAAAGGGGTGGCCGTTGCCACCCAGTAAATATAAAACTACATTTTCCCGGCTGTTGTTTTGCCGTCCGTGTAAACCCGAAAAGTATATCTCCTTCTCTAACCATAAACTAAACTAGAACTCCCTGTTGACTATGCAAGAGGGGAGGAGTAGACAAGTCGCTGGATTTCAGCCAATCACATGCTGTCCAACTGGATCAGCATGCTTGGTCAGTGCGAACCCGTGAAACCCTGTGAGACTTAATGGAATGATGCTAATAAATTGTGTACCATACGTTTGTCAGTGTGTTAAGACTCTTAATAGTCTAACCCCAGTGATTTTACTTCATCTATCTTATATGGTTGTCAAAGGATTCGCAAATGTAAAGAGGTTATTATATCATTCAGTTAACAACAAAGCTAGCACCGACTGACTGATTCCACCTGTTAAGAACATTAGGGATTTTCAAAGTAAAAAATATCTGAAATTATACTGGCGTACTATCACAGATACTACCCCTGATAAGCATATATAACAGATAATGACTTAGATGGATTCTTCATCAGGATCCAAACTATTCTCAGTCTCTGATACACATACCATAAGTATTGTATTATTAGGTTTACTATTATTATCATTTATCTAAGGCACATGATTACTAATTATTATATGAAACTTAAATTTTAAATTAATTAATTATTTGTTCACCGAAAGTGTTCATGTTTGATATAGTGAATTTGAGAATTAGGCAAACTGAACATTTGTATATCAAGCTTAGAATAGAACCATCAAGTGTTGATATACCTGTATAACAGAGTGAAAATGCGTTTCTATCTTACCAGTAAAGGGGTTCCCCCTATGTCTGAATACTGTGGCCCGTAAAATGTATGTGCACGAAATCCGCGCTACCGGTTTATTTGAGTGACGGAGAATAAACGTCTCCCTTCGCTGGTCAACATTGCAGCCAGATCTGACTCCCGACCATCCACTGCAAGACAAAACGTTCAACCCAGAAGATTCCGTGAAAGGTAACTGTTTGAAAGTCAAATTGCATCCATGAATTGTTTACAATGATTCGAAGAGACAAATCAACTGATACTTGTGGCACAAAGTACACGACGAAATAGACGAATGTGTACCACACAAATGACAGGGGCGTAGCTAGCCATACGCACAAGTGTTAGTTTACGCACGTGCGTAATATCAATCTGAAAGGTTAAAACATTATTATGGCCAAAATGGAACAAAAATCGAAGGCTTAGGGGGTAAACGTTGATAGACGTTCTGTAAATTGTCATATTTATATAGAGATATAAGATAGATATAAGATTTTACCCATACCCTCATATTGTCGCCTTTTGACGACTGTAAAATCACCTTTGAAACCATTGGGATAAATAGGAAGCATGTCACCGTACTCCTTTATCCACGATGCGTACCTGACATTTGGATTCAGATACGCTCATGGGTAGCCTTTTTGTACAGACGGACTAAAAAGTGCATAACTCAAAACTGAACTGTTGATGGTCATCAGGATCCAAACTGTGTGTTACTCTGACACTGCTTTGAGAAGAAATGGAAGAAAAACGAACAATTAGATTTGAAGCAGACGACACTGTTTGCAGATGTAGAGGATTAAAATAATGGTGTCTGCAGCAATATGTCCTGCAACGCTACTGCCGTACACCCCTGGAAGTGGAAGGCCGTTTTCGACATATAAATATCGGTAAAAGTTACTACTAACATACACATACATTTGCAACTGATACAACTGGTTTTAACTGTTTGTACTGATTGAATATTTATCTAAGAAATACAGATTTCATTACTACTAATTAGCTAATTCTTTATAATAGCACATGGACATTTAGAAGTTTTGACATTGGCAGAAACTAGAATCAGATCTATAATCATTATTTAACCCTTTATTCCATAATTACGCCCTCTTACACCTTTGCAAACAGTATTATAACCAGATCCTGTAGGAGCCATCTGATCAGGGTTTGCTAGATGTTTGCTTATGGTGTAACTAATATGGATATGATTCTATATTTTCTGCCATGGCCAGAGCTATTTGACTGGAGTTTGCTTTGTTTTCTTAACCCTTTACTCCAAGATTATTCATGTAAGAATTAATTACATTGTGAACATTGATAGCACATAGACAACTAGGAATTGTGGGCCATGGCAGAAAATATAGAATCATATCCATATTAGTTACAGAAGAAAGAGAAGAAATGGAAGAAAAACGAACTATTAGATTTGAAGCAGACAACACTATTTGCAGATGTAGAGGATTAAAATAATGGTGTCTGCAGCAATATGTCCTGCAACCGTACTGCCGGACACCCCTGAAAGTGGAAAACTGTTTTCGACATATAAATATCGGTAAAGTTACTACTAACATACACATACATTTGCAACTGATACAACTGATTTTAACTGTTTGTACTGATTGAATATTTATCTAAGAAATACAGATTTCATTACTACTAATTAGCTAATTCTTTATAATAGCACTGTCTGATCTGGGTCAACACTGTTTGTAAATGGGTAAATATGCACATTTATCAAGTTAGATATGAGCTTCGATGAAGTGTTCAACAGGTATAATGATCTAATCTGGATTTTTACTACTACATTCTTGCACTTGCCTGTGTTTCCGTTTTAGAAATTAACCCTCTACTTACCATATACATGTATGTGCCTTTCTTTGCCTTAGCAAACAGAGTAGACCCAGATCAAATGTCTCCTGTAGGAGCCGTCTGATCAGGGTCTGCTCTGTTTGCTTATGTATACTACTAAATAAATGGACTCAATTTTGCGTCAGATTTACTGTCGATATCAGAAATGCAACAGAGAAAACAGTTGCCACTTATTAGTATAGATATGGCCATTATTATTTTTATATTTCAAATTAAAAAAACTTGAAATAGGAAATCTTAATACAGTAAAACCTCTCTATAACGGCCACTAAAATTGTGTTAATTAGTTGGTATTTAGGGCAGGTGGCTGCTTAAAGAAAGGTGAAAGTAAAACAGAACGCTCCTATAGGAGCGTTCTGTTTTGCTTTCACCTTGCATTTAGCAACCACCTGCCTTTAACACAAAATACTTGATGTAATTTAGTGGCCATTATAGAGAGGTTTTACTGTACATCTTGGTAAGGTCCTTACCAAGCAATGGAACAAAATCGGTTGATAATCAAAATGACATCAAGTGGGCAACCGTCAGAACTGGAATGACAAAGACTTCATGGAGAGAGCATGGATCAATATTGGAGACAGAAAATTCTCAACGGTAACGTTATTATATCTGTAATATTTACTTATTCTTGATTTCCAGGATTGCTTCCGTGCCTTCACAAAACAATTTGTGATAGTAAATTTGACTTTCACCCCACGTCGCTTCAATCAGAGGTGGCAATCAGCCATGTTTAATTTTCCCCATGTCGTTCCTTCAATAACTTAGCCCACGTTTGCATGGGTCTTTTCCTAGAGATTGATTGGTTGCGTGGATTATTGTCTGTTTCTGCCAAATATGGGCTAATTGGTAGAGCTTGGAGGTATTATCGGTATATCGCGATACTCATGGGACGCCCCAGAGAGTGGGGAACGGTGGAGCGGATACAGAGAAAACTGGGCACGATGCCCTACTCCTATTATCGACAGGGTTTCTCTGGTTCTTTTAGATGCCCAGTGTAAAGCACTGATACTCGTACATCATCTGATTCCAGTTTAGAAAGTCTCATTCGAAAGACTTCGTTCTGGCGGAAGATTAAACTCAGGTCCCCTGGTATTGTAGTCGCATGTGTTAACCACACGATCATGTCCACCGCCACAATACAAACATGATTTTGCAGTTTCTGCCATGGTCAAAACTTCCTATGTCCTTGTTCAATTATTAGAGGTAATTTAATTAATATTTATATCATTATTTCTTACATGATTGTTTATGCAGTAAAGGGTTATTGATCCAGTGTGTAAAATTTGATACTGATGGGTTTGTTGTTCTAGTCACACAGTAACAGTCATTTCACCCATTACTCCTTGAATATTCATGTAAGAAATGATGACGTCATAAATATTAATTAGAATAATTTGTTATAATAGCAAATGAACACATGAAGTTTTGGCAATGGCAGAAACTGTAAAATCAAATCTATATCATAATTATCATAAGCAAACAGAATAGACCTTGATCAGACAGCTCCTAAAGGAGCTGTCTGATCTGGGTCTACTCTGTTTGCAAAGATGCAGAAAGGTGTGTTTATGGAGTAAAGGGTTAACAGAGTAGACCCTGTAGACTCCTGTAGGAGTCGTCAGATCAGGGTCTGCTCTGTTTGCTTATGGTATGATATAGATATGATTTTTACAGTTGCTGTAAAAAATGGTTAAAAAGTTTATTATTCATGTGTTATTATAACAATTCATCTAGCTAATGTTCATTATGTCATTATTTCTTACATAGATATTCATGGAGTAATGTGTTAACCCCTTATTTCATGAATATTCGTGTAAGAAATAATGATATCATGAATTTTTTATAATGGCATATATGAACTACAGAGTCCGTCTCATGGCTTGCATTTAGGTGTTAAAAGGCGTATCTGCAGTAAAAGGTTTACTTTAAATCATATTATAGTTACCGGGTTTCTCTGAGAGAAATTATACTTTCCGGGTGTGGATATAGTGTTTTGAGACCTAAAGACTACTGCGTCATCATAAAAGCGGGCTTGCACAGTAAGGCTGTACAAGTGATGATACAGGTAAACTACACAACATGACATTACATTTTATAGTAATACATTTTATTCAATAAGGAATTACATTTTCAGCTGGACATCTTGATGTCATCAAGATTTTTATTTGTAATTAAGCTGTTTCCCCATTTAGATGTGCAACTGAAGGGTGAAGTTTGTCTCCATATTTGACGACTTTAAATCCTTTTAGATTAAGTATGTGTCTACTTTCATCCCATTAAGGACCACCTTTCACACCTTTGCTGAGGTCCTGGCTTATCAAATGTTATTACAGTCACTGCAAATTTCCATTTTCCAGTTTCCCATGTTTTCACAGTGGAATTATCTTGTCACGTTAAGCTAGTCATTAAGGTATTTCCCAAATAATGCAGGGAAACTATCCACAATCTGTGTTTATATAACGCCCATTTATCACCTTCATAAAAGTCTTTAACCCTTTCAATGCTGAATTACCAGAGTGGAATAGTCCCATCAGTGTTTCACTATAGAGTCCACTTAGTATGAAAGGGTTAAACAGCTAGATGATGACAAACAGTGCAGACCCTGGTCAGTGGGCTCCTCTAGGAGCCCTCTGATCTGGGTCTACACTGTTTGCAAATGACAATTCATGCATGTCCCACATTCAAGGGTTTACTCTTAGCATGCTACGGTATATACAGCAACTTTCTTCACAACAGTTAGACTACCTAAAGTTTCACAGTTATATTTGTTTATAATTACAAACAGTATGAAACAGATTCTACTGAGATGTTGATTTCAATGTTGCCTCATCTGGATAAGAACTATTTTACATTGGTTATCACAAATAAATCCCCCATCTAGGCGCAGGGAGTTTAGCCTTCGAACATCATAGAATGACCGTTGCAAACAGTTTTGATCTAGATGAGTTACCAAGTAACTTGGCGTCTCATCAGGATCCAAACTGTTTGACACCAAGACACTATTTTTTGAAAAGTAATGGAAGAAAAACAGCTTTGGAAAATTTCAGCAGACGACCATAATCTGCAGATGAAACTTACCTAATGTTGAAAGGGTTAACCCTTTCCCTAATATAACACTTTTTCATGCCTTTGCAAACAGTGTAGACCCAGATCAGACGGCTCCTATGGGAGCCGTCTGATCAGGATCTGCTCTTTTTGATTGACATAATATAGATGTAATTCTACAGTTTCTGTCAAAACCAAAAAAAAAGTCTTACAAAAGTTTACATTATAGATACAACTGCATTCAGGTAATAGATATTTATGATGTCAGTATTTCTTAGATGAATATTGAACAGGCAAAGGGTTAACCAGGACCAGATTGTCACCAAGATTAGCCTATCTACGACCTTTAGTCACTTTTCATACATCTATTGTGCTCTGTACTTTGAAGGTGGCCAAACAATGCATGGGGTAGCTTAGACCATTTTGCGGGCAGTTGAATTAGGCTCAAGCAATTGAGTTAAGCACAAAAGCCGAGGGTAAGTTTGTTTATTTAACTGGACTTTATAAATATTGATCTGTTTAAATAGGTAGAAAAGGTGTCAGGTCTGTAAAAGACTGGGGTCCGCATAAAATAAACTTGGTTTGTGATAGTTGCTTGAATAGAAACAGAGTTAGTAGCGCCCTGATGGCTGATCAATATTCGTGAATGATAAAAGAGACAGAAATATAAGATATTTGAAAAGGTAATTATGGGGAGGAGGTATGGCACCCTTTACTCCATCCTTTTAACAGAGTAGTCCCAGATCGGATGGCTCCTGTATGAGTCGGGGTCTGCTCTGTTTGCTTATGACATAATATAGATCTGATTCTAGTTTCTGCAATTGTCAGAAATTCTCTTGTTGTTGGTGCCATTATAAAAATGCAGTTAATTAGTATTCATAATGTCATTCAAAAAATTTCTTGCACAAAAAATCATGGAGTAAAGGGTGAAACAAGTGATGATGGAATGGGGAATGGTGGTGTAAGTTGTGTTATATAACCCTTTCCCTGTTCAGTAATCATGTAAGTAATAATGACAACATGAATATTTACTAGCTATTTTCTTAATGTAAACTTTTCAAGGAAATTTTTTGCTTTGACAAAAAACTAGAATCAGATCTATAACTTGTAAAAAGAAAACAGAGCAGACCCTGATCAGACGGCTCCTATAGGGGTCTACTCTGTTTGCATGTGTGTGTATGTGTTAGTGATGGGAAAGAGCTAAAAGTAGTTTTGTCCTTTATTCAATGAATATTCATGGAAGAAATAATGGAATAATGAATATTAATTAGATGAATTTTGATAATGGCATGTCGTGGAAGAAACTAAAACCAGATCTATATAATTTTATAAGCAAACACAGCAGGCCCTGATCAGGCCCCTACAGGAGTCATCTAATCTGATTTTACTCTGTTTTCAACCGCATTAAAAGGCGCAGCTATGGTTAGTCCTTTGAATGTAGGAAATGAGTTTACTTGCATTGCAAACAGTGTAGGCCAAGATTAGATAGGGTCTGCATTGTTTGTCAAAATCGTCTAGCAATTTTAACCATTTCCCTGTTCTACATGTGTGTTTATTACATATTTCAATACCTACATTCATTCATTCATTCATTCATTCATTCATTCGTTCATTCATTCATTCATTCATTCATTCATTCATTCATTCATTCATTCATTATTCATGGACAAAATAGGTATAACAAAATATGGAAGGTGGAACATTGTAGACATTTTAGAAAGTAAATAAACATATCTATCAAATTCTAGTAGCAAACAGAGCAGACCCTGATCAGACGGCTCCTCTAGGAGCTGTCTGATCTTGGTCTACTCTGTTTGCAAGTGTGTGAAAACACGTTTATATGAAGGAAAGGGTTAAGCCTTTCATATTGACTGGTCTGTATTTTAACCCTTTCTCTATTACTACGCCTTTCTACACATTTGCAAACAGAGTAGACCCAGATCAGACAGCTCCTATAGGAGCTGTCTGATCAGGGGCTACTCTGTTTGCTTTTGGAATAATATAGATATGATTCTACAGTTTCTGCTCTGGAAAAAAATACATGTTTTGATATGCCATTTGAAAAATTAAGCTAATTAATATTCATTATGTCATTATTTCTTACATTATAATTCATGGAGTAAAGGGTTGATAAAACAATGTTGGACCATTTCACTTTGAATTAAATAATCAGACATTTAACCCTTTGCTCTATGAATATTCAAGTAAGAAATAATTACATCATGAATATTAATTAGATTAATTGTTATTATAGCACACAGACACAGGAATGTTTGGCCATGGCAGAAACTTTAAAATCATATCTATATTGCACGAATATCATAAACAGAGAAGACAGCTCTAACAGAAACCATCTGATCTGGGTCTACTTTGTTTGCAAAGGTGTAGAAAGATATAAAGGGTTGAAGAACAACATACAAAAGGCTTACAACTTATTAACTTAATTGACAATATTTTGGGTAGCTGCCAGGGATTGCTATTATTCATTGGGAAACAACTTTCCTGCATTTACCTACATATTATAAACCACTTTGCTAATATTCAATAAAGTATTTGTTTTGTTAGCCATTTACTGGTACCTGTTGGATATTCATGTAGAAATAATGACATCATGAATATTTAATAACTGTTTTTTATAATGGCATATGTTCTCAGGATAGACTGTGGAGTCAGATATATTATAATTCCATAAGCAAACAACAGATTCTGATCAGATGGCTCCTATAGGATCCTTCTGATCTGGGTCTACTCTGTTTCCAAAGGCATGAAAAAAAGTGTTTGTATGTGGGAAAGGGTTAATCATTAATGCATCATGTTTTCAATGTACTGTGTATGTTTTACCATGGCAGAAACTGTAGAATCAGATTATTTCATAAGCAAACAGAGCAGACCTTGATCAGATGGATCCTATTGGAGCTGTCTGATCTGGGTCTACTTGATTTGCAAAGGTGTGAAAAGGCACCTCTATCAGGTGAAGGGTTTTTAGCAGCTTGACTTTTGGTGGAAATTTTATTATAATTTATTAGTTGTTCAGGATAGAAAAACCTTATAAATAAAGACCTAATAAACATAAAAAAAACTGGGAGTATCATTCCTTATCTGTTCCTCTGCCTCTAATAAATGCCCCAACTCTAATAAATGTCCCCTTACTTCTGGGGGAAAACTAACCATCAATAACAACTAAAATCCTATATAATAACCATTGCATGAAGAATATAGGTTTTTCAAAGTACATGTGGTGGCTTAATACAGACTGAAAGAGATGCGGACAAGAGCTTTCTGCATCACTTTCATTCTGCATTAAGCTCCCACCTTCAGTATGTACAAATACAATAAGATCCTTTTGAAATATTTTACACCCCTGGGAGCATTTATTAGAAATAATGCTGTAGTTATTTCACATGTGTTGGCATCACAGTAGACTTCTGCTGAGATTGCATGTTTGCTCTAGTGGTTTGAATTCAGATAGAGGGAGATATGACTGAGTTACCAGGTGGCAAGCAAAGTTGACATTGAATAGTACCTGTGTCTGCATTGTTGTCCGGAAACTTTAACATTGGCTATGACTTCTTTCCTACTCATGCAAATCTTATGAATCTTCACAAGCTTGTTCACCGTCGCAAGGGCTACTATAGAATAGACAAGCATTTCCACCCGCATTCGGTGTTTTTGTGTTTCATATGAATTTTGTTGTAAATAACATTGGAAATCATTAATAACATCTTTTCCAGTCGAAAGCATTGCATGTTTCCATGAGTTTTATTATGATTTCATACCATTTTGATACCGTCTGATCTGAGTCTGCCCTGTTTCCTCATGGAATTAATTATTAACCCTTTCCCTCATATAAACGCCTTTTCACGCATCTGCAAACAGAGAAGACCCAGATCAGACTAGGACCGTCTGATCTGGGTCTACTCTGTTTGCTAATTGAATTTGATAGATCTGTTTGTCTAATTTCTAAAATGGCTTCCATGTTCCAACTTCCATATTTCATTATAACTATTTTAGTCATGAATATTCAGTAGGTATTGAAATTTGAAATAAACATAAAACAGGGAAAGGGTTAAGATGCGATTTCACAGTTTCTGCCAAGGTTAAAAATCTGCACCATTATAAAATGTGAGCTAATAATATTCATGATATTATTATTTCTTTCATAAATATTCATGGAGTAAAAGGTTAAATGCCAAATGTACTAGTATCTAATACAGTATGTGTGTCATAGATTTGCACTGTGCTTGAACTGGAGCAAAGAAAATACCCCTATACTTGTACTTAATTTGATACCCCTTCTGCACTGTTTGCTCTTATGCCTTTAACCCTTCTCTTGCTGAATTTTAAAATACATTTCTCCTTCTTTACACATGCCCTGTTGTATAATTACATATATCTTCACTGTGTATAAGTATTTCGCTGTGCAATCACTGCTGTGGAGTGCACTGGTTGCACATGTAAATAGTGCAGACCCTGATGAGACAGCTCCTGCAGGAGCTGTCTCATCTGGGTCTTCACTATTTACAGGTAGGTATATTGACGCGAACAGCAAGCGAAGGGTTAAAGTATCGGTATCAAGGTTAACAAGTTAATGGGGCATGAGTAATAGTCTGTAACTTTTGTTGTGCTGCAATTCTGAAATATGAAATTTTCTATATACATGTACTTGATTGTAGTTCTGTTAAAGAATTCAATCAAAGTGTCAAATGATTTGGATCCTTAGTGTTTCATCTGGATCCAAACTGTTTACATAGGTAATCACAATTACTGCTTGAGGTACTAATGTCCTTTGCAAACAGTGTAGACCCAGATGAGAAGGCTCCTGTTTGTCATTTTTCACTTTTCTTTTAAAACATCCTCGAATAATCATGGTAAGCTAGGCCTGTTTGAATTTTGGAATAGTTTCATTGTCAAGCACCATCGCGGGGGCATCGCTGTGTCTTATAGATGCAATTTTCTAGTTTTCAGAGTAATTCCTAAGCCTACAAAGTTCTGAAGTTACAAAGTTTTAAAGTGACGAACTTTAGCGAAAGGAGGAGCTGTTTATCACTGTAAATGTTGATGGGGTTTTGTGTGTATACACCATCCATGAGTCAAGGACTGGTTTTCATATACCTAAGTTTTGTTCTGAGTCTAATTACCTTATACATGAAATAGATAGATTGTATCAATGTATATTAAATTTGTATTGGTCTCAATTTACATTTAATCAATTTAAATGGCTACAGGGGTGATAAAATCTTGCATGTGGCTTTAAACAGACTGAAAATTTATCAAAAAGTATCAAGGTACTGTTAAATTAACCCTTTAACTTATAGAAACCCCTTATTATGCTTAACCCTTTCCCTCATATTAACGTGTTTTCGCGCATTCGCAAACAGAGTAGACCCAGATCAGACGGCTCCTAGAGGAGCCGTCTGATCAGGGTCTGCTCTGTTTGCTAATATAATTTGAAAGATCTGTTTATTTGCTTTCTAAAATGTCTATAATGTTCCACCTTTCATATTTCATTATAACAATTTTCTCTATGAATATTCAGTAGGTATTGAAACTTGGCCTAAATACAGAACAGGGAAAGGGTTAAGCAAACCGAGATCAGTCAACTCTCTGTTAGCAAAGGCGTTTAACACATTCCCTCATATTGACGACTTTTGACGACTCCGTAAAAGTCACTGTGAAACCATTGTGATAAATAGAGCATTTAATGCTGTATTAGGAGCAAATGCTCTATTTATCACAATGGTTTCAAACTACAAAATTCTGAAAAAATTCCTTTTCTCTTGTTAATGCTCCTTTGTGGTAGATTTATTCAAAGAGGTAGGATCTAAAAATAGCCTATGAGGTAATGGGTTAAAGACATACATGTAGTTATAAAGTTAAACAGTTACTGTTAATAGTGTCAGCTTAACCCTTTACTCCGTAAATATGCCTTTCTACGCCTTTGCAAACAGAGTAAACCCAGATCAGACGGCTCCTGTATGAGCCGTCTGATTAGGGTCTGCTCTGTTTGTTTATAATATAGATATGATTCTACTGTTCCTGTCATGGCCAAAACTTCATGTGTACATGTGCTATTATAACAGTTAATCTAATTAATGTTTATGATGTCATTACTTCAAGGAGATCAGACTTCTCTGTTTGCAAAGGCGTTAAAAGGCATATGTATAGTGTAAAGGGTGAAACAGCTTAATCCTTTACTCCACAGGGAAACCTTTTGATGTCTTTGCAAATAAAAGAGACCCAGATAAGACAGCTCCTGTGGAACCAAAAATTCCAGTGTCCATGTGCTATCATAACTAATTAGTCTACATAATATTCATGATGTCATTATTTCTTACATGAATATTCATTGAAGAAAGGGTTAAAGCCTTTCATATTGAGTAGGCTTTCTAGTCAGACACTGATATTTCAGGGTTGAAAGGGTTGAGAAGCAGATAGCAAATCACAACATCAATACTTGACAGGCTAAGAGTTAAAACTTTAATAAGATTTCTATAAGAGTTTGTTTAAGATTAAGAAAAAAATCAAAGTTGTTTATTAAAGAAGGATTATTAGCGTAATCTCTGTATTTTCATATCGGGTATTAACTCCTTGCATGCTAGCGGCAAATTTGCGATAACCTGTGCAAATACAGTTTTGATCCAGACGAGATGCCAAGTGACCTGATGTCTCAACAAATACTCCCGATTGTAATTATTGAAGAAGAAAACAAAAAAATCTTGTAGCTGATAACAATATTTGTAGATGACAGTTACTTAGTACATGTATGCAAAGAGTTAAATTTTCCTTCATATAAATGCTTTTTTATGCCTTTGCAAACACAGTAGACCCAGATCCTATAGGAGCCATCTGATCAGGGTCTGCTCTGTTTGCTTATGAACTTATAATAGATCTGACTCTACTTGTTCTACTAATACCAAAAACATCTTGTGTACATAATTATGCCATTATAGAAATAATAGATATTTTATGATGGCCTCATCTTCTTACATGAATATTGAACAGGGAAAGGGTTAGTATGCCTTGAGTCACTGGAACTAAAACTAGCAAGTAATCTGGCTTATACATAACAAAACCTAATCCATTTAAAGTTTTCCAGTGGTATTTATTTGACTTGCATGTGTATATTGTTCTATAAAGCACTTATGTCTTATTTTGGTGATATTGGTTGCACATAATTATCTGACCACACTATACAGGTGTTATTAGAATTGTCTGCAAACAATGTAGATCCAGATGAGATGCAAAGTAACTATTTGATGAAATGCAGAAAAAAATTCACCCTTTCCTTCATAGATATGCCATGTTATAACAGAGACAGCTCTTGTAGGAGACGTCTGATCAGGGTCTGCTCTGTTTGGTTGTGAATTTATAATAGATCTGATTGTTTAGTGTGAGCTGGGTAAAAAAATACCTTGACTTTAGCAAATTAATATTCATGATTTTATTATTTCTTAAATGAATATCCATAAGGTAAAGAGTTAACCCTTTCCTTCATACAAACACCTTTTCATGCCTTTGTGGGTGATTCTTCAAAAATGTGTAATATGCTGTCCCTCACCTTTCACATGATTTAAAAGTCATAAAAATTTACTTTAATAAGAATATTTTATCTTTGCCTAGTTAATATGACATACCTTAGTGAGAATATAGTGATAACCAGTGAGAATTTATGTTCATTTTCTTGGAATCGAGTTTGAAATATGAAAGGGGGTGCAAAATTCCCATGTCCCTCATGATACAACACATAATAGAATGAGATATCTTGACCTTAAATCATCATAAATTTGATAATTTTTCTCTATTGATAATGTCATTATATTATCATAGAATGAATTGATACAAAATATAGCTGTTAGTTTAATCTTTAGTGGCTTTTTTCAGCTGCTGATTTTTGTCCCTCGATTTCCTGTCAGTACCGAAACGGTATGGTGTTTTAGCCTGTACCTATTTTATCTTGAAATTAAGGGAAATCCCTTCTGACGTCATCAGAAGGTTTTCCCCATGCAGTCATTATAGGGAACACTTCGAATTAGCAATCCCAGTTCTATTATAAGAAATGGCCTCCCAAACACCTATTTCCATTGATTATGTTTTTAGGCCGTCAGCACCGAAACGCCCTCAAACCAGGCAAGCTGAACTATAAATTCATGTTAACAGATCTTGTCGTATACGCTGTGTGTACACGATGCTTAAATGCATAAAATTATTGAAACATGTACTGGGTAAATGCCTGAAATTATGAAAAATAAACAAAATTGTCATTACCGAAACGGTCATTACCGAAACGGCCTGTGTTTCGGTACTGACATAACCCTTAATTATTTTGGTATCTTACAACTATTTTGTGAAAATACGACTTTAACTTGCATCCACAAACAAAATAAATAAAATTTCTGAATAAATTCAGTACCATTTGGCTTTACTTTTTGCTGTCATTACCGCAACGTCATTACCGAAACGTCATTACCGAAACGTTTTTCATTCATTTTTTGGCATTTTTTGGCATTTTTTAAAAGTTGAGCAATGGAAATGTTTGAACTGTATACTTTTACGATAAATTAGTCCTAAAGCTAGTATAAAGCATGCTTTTAGTTAATTAAAAGAAATTTAGTAACACTTTGGAGACAATTTCGATACATCAAAATCTTAAAAATTAGCTGTTTCCATCACCTTAAGAGACAATTTTTGATTTTGCAAGATGTATTACTAAAAGAAACAGAATTACGTTATTCATATTCATAATTTACACACATCATGAACGATAAACACCCTTTAACTAAATATTAAGATAAAACGAGGTCCAATTATACATCGTTGCGGTAATGACATTTTCAGGTCATTGGCAATTTATAAAATGTAAAAAAAAAAATTTCTATTGAACAATCAGCACGGACATTACTCTTTATAAGTCAAAGACAGTTCATAGTTATGGTATACGTGTTAAGCAAATGGTTTTATGAGCAAAATGTTTTTGAAAAATTTGTAGGCAAAATTACAAACTTTTGAAGAATCACCCTTGTAAACAGAGTAGACTTAGTCTCAGATTAGACAGCTCCTGTAGGAGATGTCTGACCAGGATCTGCTCTGTTTGCCTATGAAATTATAGAACAGAACAGAACAGAACATACTTTTATTCAAGGACTTGAACAATACAGTTCATCGTCACATCACAATACAATTCAGTTACAATTCAGTTCAATACAGTTCTGTTCTGTTCCTATGGAATTACAATAGATCTGATTCTACAGTTTCTACCGATACCAAAACGTCCTGTGTTCATATTCCATTACATGTATATAAAATTCAGCTAATAAATATTCATGATATAATTATTCCTTACATGAATATTCAACAAGAAACTTTACTCTATGAATATTTATGTAAAAAATAAGACGTCATGAATATTAATTAGATTAAATGTTATAATAGCACATGAACACAGGAAAATCCTGGCCTTGGCAGAAAGTGAAGAATCATATCTATATTATAAGCAAACAGAGCAGACCCTGATCAGATGGAAACAGAGCAGACCCTGATCAGATGGCTCCTATAGGAGCCATCTGCTCTGGGTCAGCTATATTTTGCAAAGGTGCATTTATGGAGTAAAGTGTTATAGTAAGAGGTTAAAATATGGCCTAGGTGTGCCTTCTGGCCATAATGGCACACCTGGTGCCATAATAGCCCGAGGGCTATTGTGATACTAGGTGTGCCATTATGGCCAGAAGGCACACACAGGCCATATTTTGACCTTTTTATTGAATACCTTAAACATTTTACTAGATCTAGATAAATCTATATGCCACCTATTCATTTCAACACAATCTACAGTAGATGTGACATCTCAACAAACCACAGACATAGATCTAAAGATCTATAATTTTGCAAAAATAAGGAAGGAATAGTCATACTTTCATGGGGATTCGAATCCCCGTCGAAAAATATGTAGTCCGACGTAATAACCACTAACACTAACGATGACTTTACTTTTGACTACACTGTTTCAACTTATAAGTTTGTTTGAGAACTTCCGATGGATGACGTGAAATTATGACGTCACAACTGTCATTTTTGAATAACATAAACAAAGTTAGGTAGTACCGATCGATACAAATAAAGAAATTGATTTTTAATATAATGTTACGATTGTATAAACTTTACAGATTTCCAGATCTAGAATACGATTTGACAACGACGTCAAACCCCTTTCTCCGGCCATGTTTGAATAGATCTAGATCTAGAGCTATGTTGCTAACGTCAACGCATTGCACGTGAAAAAAATCGTGGGCCGATTATGGATAATCGGCCCGCCGGGACATTATGGCTTTGGTCACATGACTCCGTAATGACTGTTTTCTACGGCTATTTTGTTACTATTTATAGTAACGGTATTCAATAAAAGTAATTCACATATGAGCAATTAGACCAGACATCTTTAACAGTCACTTACAGTATTGATCCTTTAGTTTTCTTGAACAAGTTCATTGCAGTCTGATCTAGAACCGTCCATTCCATTACATGTAATTAACGCTTTACCTGATGAATATTTATGTAAGAAATAATGACTATGAATATTAATTTGATGATATTTTACAATATTATGGCAGAAACTGTAAAATTATTATCATAGTCTGAGTCTACTCTGTCTGCAAATCTCTTCAGTGATTAAGCATAGAAATCTTGAAAAACAGCTGATTGCATAAGCTGGACAAAAGTAATACAAAAGCTCATTTAAAAGTTTTCTGCATTACTTTTGACTTGCATTCAGCTACCACCTACATGTATCTTGAACACCCATAATTAGATCTGATTTTGATGGTCCCTTAACCCTTTACTCCATAAATATGTCTTTCTATGCCTTTGCAAACAGAGTAGACCCAGATCAGATGGCTCCTGTAGGAGCCATCTGATCAGGGTCTTCTCTGTTTGCTTAAAACAGAATATAGATCTAACTCTGCACTTGCTGTCTAGGCTAAATATCTGTGTGTTCATATTGTATTATAAAAATACAGCTAATTAATATGCATGATGTCATTACTTATATGAATATTCATGGAGTAAAGGGTTAAGACAAGTTTTACTGCATCAGGTAAAAGGTTACGGCATTGATTATGCCAGCAGCTTGGTACATGTTTGAACAGACGATGTTTCCAGCAGAGTTTAATCTGAGTTTGCACAAGCCTTGTTTGTATACAAGCATAATGTCTATTGTGTTGTCACACTTCAGGGTTTAATTCGATGATAAGAAAAAAAATTGTACTGTATTATATGCCAGCGATTACAGTTTTAACTTATATTTTCCATTTTTTTCCAATGTTTTATAGCTTTAAGACCTGGTATTAATCCAGATCAGATTCATGATTACTTTGCAAATTGTCCACAGACAGTATATTTAAACTGTTTACGAAGCTTGACAATATATGATCCGCTTAAAGGTTATCGGTACTCTATCCAATCACACGACCGCTGACTGGGTATTGAAGAAGCCCAGGTAAATCACTCGAGCACATAAAGGGACAGCCCTATTATTATTATTTATCATACCTCGGTGTTGAATAGTGAAACCTAGTGAATGATTGAAAGCGGACAGGCGTTGGGGCTCGGGTGTAGTATTAAAGTGTTATCTTGTGCAATAGTTCTATTTTCTTAAAAAGGAATTTGAGTCCACAATCCTGTATACTGCGTTGTAGCTGGGGGACTAGTGGAGACTGTTGAATGCATAAATGGATTTGAATTAATTCACACATGAATTATTCAGAGTGGAAACTGAGTAGAAAAACATTTGGACTTAATTGACTGACGAGTTTTAGAGGCAATATTGCAGGTAAGAGAAAGAATTAAGAGAAAATAGCTTTTGAGATGCATGCACAACAGAAGGGTATTATAGATTCTAACCATTTGAATTTGACAACAATGATTGCTCTTAACCCTTTACTCCTTGAATATTCCTGTAAGAAATAGACATCATGAATATTAATTAGATTAATTTTCATAATGGTGAACTCAGGATATTTTGGCTTCGGCAGAAACTTTAGAATCAGGATCTGTATTATTTCATAAGCAAACAGAGCAGACCCTGATCAGACGGTTCCTACAGGAGCTGTCTGATTTGGGTCTACTCTGTTTGCAAAGGCATAGATGGGTGTATATATGGAGTAACGGGTTAAGCAATAGAGTTGGCTGCTCCCTATGCAGTTTTGATGGTTCAATGTTTCATTCAATAACCCTTTACCTGATGCATTTTCATGTGAGATATGAATATTAACTTTATTCCCCTCATATAAATGCCTTTTCATGCCTTTGCAAACAAGAGCAAACCCAGGTCAGGGTCTGCTCGGTTTGCTACTGATATTATAATAGAGTTTCTACCAATACTAAAATATCCAATGTGCATACCGTATGCCATTATACAAATTCAGGTAATAAATATTCATGATGTATTTATTTCTAACATGATTATTCAACAGGGAAAGCGGTAAGCCCTTCATGGTGATAATAATTTCTGATTGATTAAGATTTATACTAGTTCATTAAATGCTCAGAAATTGTGTATGAACAAATTCAGTCTACCCTAATTACCGTATTATCTCTAATAAACGGGTGCTTGTTTTAAAAGGAGCTTCTTGCATTTTGTACACAGAAGATTAAAAGGAGCTTCTTGCTTTCTGCATTGCTTTCAGTCTGCATTAAGCTACTACCTGTATTTTGAAAAATGATGATTAACAACCCTCCCAGCTGATAGTAGCTTAATGCAGAAAGCAATGCAGAAAGCATGAAGCTCCTTTTAATCCTCTATGCACAATGTTGCAATTACATGTCTTCATGCCTCGTTAAAATTTATTTTGTGCGCAATGCTGCATCACATGTCATCATGCCTAGTTATTGCAACATCACATACTCCCAGGCCTAGGTAAAATCATTTAGTGCACAATGCTGCATAACATGTCCTCAGACCTAGGTAAAAGCATTTAGTGCACAATGCTGCATAACATGTCCTCAGACCTAGGTAAAAGCATTTAGTGCACAATGTTGCATCACATGTTCTCAGGCCTAGGTAAAATCATTTAGTGCACATTGCTGCATCATGTCATCAGGCCTAGATAAACTGTCTCTGACCTGGGTCAAATGTTTTAGCACTCTATGCTGCATCACAAAATATACATGTTACAGAATAACAGGGTTAGGATGCATACTCAAATACTTAACTCATTCCCTCCTAGACTTTTTTTTAGACCCAACCGCTTTGAGTAAATCTACCAGAAAGGAGCATTAACTATAGAAAAGGAAAATTTTAGAATTTTGTAGTTTTTAAATCATTGTGATAAATTGTGATAAACCATGGTTTCAACATGTGACTTTTACAGAGGTGCCAAAGTGCCTATGGAGCAAAATGCTCTATTTATCACAATGGTTTCAACATGTGACTTTTACAGAGGCGCCAAAGTGCGTCACTAGGACAGAATGTGTTAAATGGTCCTTTCTCAACCAAACCCTATGTTGTGACCACTTTTTTAGAATCGTCTCTTCAAGACTGTTCTAAAGAGTGGTCACAACATAGAATTTGGTGGAGAAATAAAGAAATTATTCTTGAAAATGTTTTAATTTACACATCTTATCTGGACCTCTGCTTTTAGCTATTATATTTCAGCATATACATGTATAATGCATTATATGCCTTCTGACCTACATTTTGTATTTAATAATAGTTTTTATTAAATAGACTATATATTTTAGCAATTTCAAGTAAAACTATGGTAGAATTGGCAGGATCTTCTCGTCAGCCTTAACCCTTTGCCTGTTCTATATTTATTCAAAATTTCAATACCTGCTGAATATTCCTGGACAAAATATGAAAGTTTGAACTTAGAATTTTAGAAACCTATAGGAGCCGTCTGATCTGGGTCTTCTGTTTGCAGATGTGTGAAAATGCGTTTATATGAGAGAAAGGGTTAGCCATTTACCTCATTGAATCACCTTTGCAAACAGAGTAGGTCCAGATTAGACTGCTCCTAACGGATCTGGTTAGGTGACTGTCCTGTTTGCTAATGGTATATACTAGTATAGTATATTATAGATATTATTGTTTTGTTTCTTAACCCTTTCCCTCATATAAATGTGTTTTCACACATTTGCAAACAGAGTAGACCCAGATCAGATGGCTCCTAGAGGAGCCGTCTGATCAGGGTCTGCTCTGTTTGCTAATAGAATTTGATAGATCTATTTCCTTGCTGGAATCTAAAATGTCTACAATGTTCCATCTTCTAGATTTGTTTAAAACTTTATTGGGAATGAATATTCAGTAGGTATTGAAATTTTGCCTAAATACAGAACAGGGAAAGGGTTAAATGGCCAAACATTTCCTTGTTCATTGACCATGATAAATAATTAATATTCAGTTAATGAATATTCATGAAGTCATGAATTATTGTATAAATATTTATGAGGTGAAGAGTTAAATGACTTCAGTTGAGAATGGTATTCCTCCTTTCCCTGAAACCAGGGGGGAGAAAATCTTATATCCACAAAGAGTTTGAAAAGATTATTTATATGTGCACACACCCTGTTTCAATAGATTGCTGTTTTGCCTATAGAGCAGTCTATACGTTGCAAATGTCCCTTGCCGAGCTGAGTTGAACATTACTGTAGTTTAATTTATGTTTTATGATTTATGTTCTAATGCTATTTTGTGATAAATATATTTACAACAGTGGCTGTCAAGGGAACATAAAGTTAGTATGCAGTTATAAACCATAACAGCATAAAGAATCCAGGATTGGCGTAGTTATGCATTAACACTTTGCATGCTGAAGAGGAATGGTTCATTATTGTATAAAACTAGAATCTATTCAGTGTGTAGGGATTGATGATTGGCTGGAGGATATTGAATAGCAAACAGTGCAGACAGTGTCCCTCCTCCGTGAGTCCTGATCTGTTTCTACACTGATTACAAATGTCTGGTAATCCTTTAAGCCATTACCTCATAGACTATTTTTAGGTACAACCTCTTTGAATAAATCTACTGAAAAGGAGTATGAACTAGAGAAAAGGGATTTTTTTTAGAGTTTTGTAGTTTGTTCCTATAGGAGCAAATGCTCTATTTATCACAATGGTTTAACAAAGTTACTTGTACAGAGTTGTCAAAAGTCGTGAATATGAGGGAATGGGTTAAGGAAGTAATGATATAATGATTATTAATGAGATTAATTTTTTGTCTTGGCATGTGAACACAGGAAATATTGACTGTGGCAGATACTGTAGAATTAGATCTACATTATTCGATAAGTAAACAGAGTAGACCCTGATCAGATGGCCCTTACAGGAACTGTCTGATCTGGGTCTACCCTGTTTGGAAATGCTTTAAAATGATGCATACCAAAGTATAGGGAATAAAGGGTAAACTCATTTCTAACAGTCAAAGGGTTATTCTGTAGTACATTATAGTAAAGTGCAATCTGCAGAATAATAATGAAAATACATGGTAATTTGTTATCTACTGGTGTAATCTTTAATATGCATACCGCTTATTTCCATAATTAGCATACTGCTTACTGTATTATCTCTAATAAATGCTCCCAGGGCATAACATTTTTTAAATGGGACCTCTTGCATATTGTACAGAGGTGGTTGCTTAATGTAGACTGAAAACTATGCAGAAAGCTCCTAGGAGAGCTTTCTGCATTGCTTTCAATCTGCATTAAGCTACCACCTGTATTTTGAAAAATGTATATTTCTTTATTAACCCTTTACTTCATGAATATTCATGCAAGAAATAATGGTACCATGAATATTAACTACAAGTGTAACTGAAATTTTATAATGATACATGTACATGTATATGAATTCAGGATTTTTTGGCCAAGACAGAAACTAGAATCATATAAATTATATTATTTCATAAGCAAACAGAGCAGACCCTGATCAGATGGCTTAATCGTTATTTTACAGGGTTTTAGTTGATTGATCAATCATGTCTGCACAGAAGTAAGGGGTATTTATTAGAGCGATGGCGTTTATTAGGGAGAACATGGTATTTCCATAGTTATCATATTGCTTGTGAGCAGTTCATAATGGATCATGTGACAAAGATGATGGGTTTTAACCATTTCCCACATATAAACATGTTTTCACACATTTGCAAACAGAGTAGACCCAGATCAGATGGCTCCTATAGGAGCTGTCTGATCAGGGTCTGTTCTGTTTGCTAATGGAATTTGATAGGTATGTTTCTTTACTTTCTAAAATGGCCATACTATTCCACCTTGGATATTTCATTATAACTATTTGGTCATGGGTATTCAGAAGGTATTGAAATTTGGACTAAAACATAGAACAGGGAAATGGTTAAATGGCTTGTTGTTTTTATGCCCCCACAAAGTGGTGGCATATAGAGTTGCACTTGTCCCATACATACATCCGTACGCACATCTAAAAGAATTTAGTCTATATGCTCTTTCTTGGAAAGTATTTGTCCAATCCACACCAAACTTTACACACATGTTTGTTGCCCTTATATCTTGGTCAAATTCGATAGCCGTGTAAATGGCTTCAGTCATTTAGGAGTTGCGGCCTTTTATTTGCAAAAATGACTTTAAAAATCTCTTGTCCAGACTCTTTCTTGGAAAATGATCTGTCTTCACTGTTTGTGAATACTAGTACACTCATTTCTGACATTTAAACAATTAACCCTTTTCTTCATACAGACGCTTTTTCATGCCTTTGCAAACAGAGTAGATCCAGGTCAGTCAGCTCCTGTAGGAGGCACCTGATCAGGGTCTACTTTGTTTGCTCCTGACATGATATTGATTTGATTACACAGTTTTTGTCAAAGCAAAAAGTTCTTGAAAATTTCGCATTAAAATTTTCAGTGAATGAATATTCACGTCATTATTTCTTACATGAATATTCATGGAGTAAAGGGTTAAGGTTTGTACCTGTTGTGATTTAGATTTTCAAGATTGTAGCCTGTGTTTTTAAGATTATTGGCTGTACTTAGTTTCTTCAATCTAGATTTTCAAGATTGTTCAGCTACTTTGTAAGTATAGACTTTCGGTAGTGGTCTACTTCATAGGTTAGGTTTTCTTGATAGCGGTTACTTCAAAAGTGTAGGTCTAGCTAGATTTTCCCCCCAAGATAACTGACTACTTAATCCTTTCAATGTTGATTATTCATGTAAGAAATTAATAATAAATATTAATTAGATTATTTTTTATAATGTTATATGAACACAGGAAGGTTTGTTCATGACAGAAGCCGCAGAATCTATAATAACATCTATATTATTTCATAAGCAACAGAGCAGACCCTGATCAGATTAGCTCTGACAGGAGAGAGCTCATTGAATCTGCATTATTTTTGCTCTTCCTTAACACTTTCACGTCAATATACCTCCCTGTAAATAGTGATGACCCAGATGAGACAGCTCCTGCAGGAGCTGTCTCATCAGGGTCTGCACTATTTACATGTTGATTGTGCAACCAGCACACTCCACAGCAGTGATTGCACAGCGAAATACTTGTACAGAGTGAAGATATATGTAATTATACAACAGGGCATGGGTAAATTAGGAGAAATGTATTTTAAAATTCAGCAAGAGAAGGGTTAGCCCTTTACTCGGTAAATACGCCTTTCTACGCCTTTGCAACCAGAGTAGACCCAGATCAGGGTCTGCTTTTTTTTGCTTGTAATAAGATAGATCTGATTCTTTAGTTTCTGCCATGGCCAAAATATCCTGTGTTTATATGAATTATTAATGACGTTATTATTTCGTGCGGAAATATTCATGGAGTAAAGTGTTAAGAAACCACCTGCTTATTCACTTCTGTTTTATCAAAAGTAGTTCCTTAGAACAGGTTTTATTGTACATAACAAGTTTACGCTTTATCTCAATCTGATCTGTCAGCAATCGTTTACCAGGTGTTGTCGACAACAAAGTGATGGGTACCTTAGCAAGATGGTTTCATTGATACCGATCTTTATCATACTATTTTATGAGTGAAGGACAGTGAAGAAGACCATAAAGCAGTGACAGGCCACTGAATACTAACATCATGTCTTGAATATTAACCCCTTATCATGTTAATCGCAACTTGACTTGGATTCGCAAACAACTTAAATGTAGATGAGACCCCTGTTTGGGACATGGTCAGTAGTTTTTGAAAAGTAAATAAGTAAAAAATTCTCCTGATCAGAGTTTGAGTAGCCTTTATTAGCTTGTTTGTTTATTTTTTATTGTGTGACACCTTTGAATGCCTCTTTAAATTGAATAGAACAAGATCAGATGACTCCTTTAGGAGCCATTTAACCCTTTACGCCATGAATATATGAAAGAAATGATGACATCATGAATATTTATTAGATTAATTTTTTAAATGGCTTATTAAATCAAGGATTTTTTGCCGAAGAAGAAATCGTAGAATCAGATCTCTATTATTTCATAAGCAAACGGAGCAGACCCTGGTCAGACGGCTCCTATAGGAGCCATCTAATCTGGGTCTACTCTGTTTGCAAAGGCGTAGAAAAGCGTATTTATGGAATAAAAGGTTAATCAGAGTCTGCTCTATTTGGTTATGAATAACATATATGTAGATCTGGTTCTACAATTTGTGGTAAAAAGTGGCTTCTTTGCATTCTATCATAGAATTTCAAATAATTGATATTCATGATGTCATTATTTGTTACATAAATATTCATAAATAAATATAAAGTCCCTGGCAGTAGTAGCACAATTTTTAGCTCGTCTGTTTCGAAGAAATGTCGAGCTATTGTGATCACTGGGTCGTAATCGTAGTTGTAGTCTTAGTTGTCTTTGGCGGCAGCGGCGTGCAAAAACTTTAATGTAGCTCATTACTCGAAATGTGTAAGAGGTATCAACATGAAACTTGGGTAGAAAGGTGGAAAATCATAAAATCAGACGAGCATTGGCACCACACGCGGCTCTTGTTAAAGTCTGATATGACTTAAGGATCAAACCAATGGCCTTACACACTTGAGCCAATGCTCTAAAGACTGAACTAAACAGTTGACTCTAATCATGTGAACAATGTTGTTTTCTTGCAGAAGCAATCAATAGTTTCCATTTCTTTCATCATTGGAATCCAATTAATGTCATGAATATTTAAAATACATTTTAACCCTTTCAGTGCTGGACATGCATGAACTGTCATTTGCAAACAGTGTAGACCCAGATCAGAGGGCTCCTAGAGGAAGCCATTGATCAGGGTCTGCACTGTTTGTCATTCTAACTCATCTAGCAAGTTCAAGACTTTCATACTGAGTGCACTCTCTGGTTAAACATTAATGCCCTATTCCATTTAGATAGAGGAAGACCTTAAATAACCTTTTGCTCACATTGCTTTAATCTTTGCAAACAGTTTGGATCCAGATGAGGTGCCAAAAACCTGGCCGTATCATCAATTTCAAACTGTTTGACACTATATATTTTAAAAGAAATGGAAAAAAAGTACTTTGAGATCAAGACTGGTGTAGATGAGATTTTATGCAGGTGACATTTTGCTCATTGAACAAAAGGTAAAACAATCTTACCAAATTATAAACTAAATAACATGTCATCTCAACAAATTGTCAGCTGAACAAAGTGTCAACTCATTTTTTTATCCATCTGAACAAAGTGTCAACTTAACAAACTATCTTCAGAATAAAGTGTCAACTCAAAAAAGTGTCTTCTGAACAAAGTGTCAAATTAACAAAATTGTCAACTCGACAAATTGTCAACTCAACAAATTGTCAGCTGAACACTTCATCTGAACAAAGTGTCAACTCAAAAAAGTGTGATCTCAACAAAGTGACAAGTCACAACAAAATGGCATCTTAATAAAGTGTCATCTCAATAAAGTTTCATCACTGATGAGACAGTTCTTAGCTTTTTATATTATGAATATTTATGTAAGACATAATGACATCATGAATATTAATAAGCTGAATTTTTGGCTTTGGTAAAAACTGTAGTATTAGAGTACCTGCATAAAATTTCAAAAGCAAACAGCACACACTGATCAGATCCTACAGGAGCTGTCTGATCTGGGTCTGCCCTGTTTGCTTATGAACCTATAATAGATCTGACTGTACAGTCTGTGTACATATGCCATTCAGCTGATAAATATTCATGAAGTCATTACTTCTTACATGAATTTTCAACAGGGAAAGCTTTAGTGGCAACTCATCTAGATCCAAACTGTGTATTAGGTTATTCTTCCATACAATACTAAGGGATAACCCTTTCCCTGATAGAGAGGTCTTTGCAAACGGAGTAAACCCTGACCAGACTGCTCCATAGGAGCCATCTGATGAGGGTCGGCTCTGTTATTTATGAAATAGTATACTGATAGATCTGATTCTACAGTTTCTGCCATGCCTAAAACTTAGTTTCTTCCATGCCTAAAACTTAGTGTCTGCCATGCCTAAAACTTAGTGTCTGCCATGCCTAAAACTTAGTGTCTGCCATGCCTAAAACTTAGTTTCTGCCATGCCTAAAACTTAGTTTCTGCCATTCCTAAAACTTAGTTTCTTCCATGCCTAAAACTTAGTTTCTGCCATGTTTTAGTTTCTGCCATGCCTAAAACTTAGTGTCTGCCATGCCTAAAACTTAGTGTCTGCCATGCCTAAAACTTAGTTTCTGCCATTCCTAAAACTTAGTTTCTTCCATGCCTAAAACTTAGTTTCTGCCATGTTTTAGTTTCTGCCATGCCTAAAACTTAGTTTCTGCCATGCCTAAAACTTAGTTTCTGCCATTCCTAAAACTTAGTGTCTGCCATGCCTAAAACTTAGTGTCTAAACTTAGTGTCTGCCATGCCTAAAACTTAGTGTCTGCCATGTTTTAGTTTCTGCCATGCCTAAAACTTAGTTTCTGCCATGCCTAAAACTTAGTGTCTGCCATGCCTAAAACTTAGTTTCTGCCATGCCTAAAACTTAGTGTCTGCCATGCCTAAAACTTAGTTTCTGCCATTCCTAAAACTTAGTGTCTGCCATGCCTAAAACTTAGTGTCTAAACTTAGTGTCTGCCATGCCTAAAACTTAGTGTCTGCCATGCCTAAAACTTAGTGTCTAAACTTAGTGTCTGCCATGCCTAAAACTTAGTGTCTGCCATGCCTAAAACTTAGTGTCTAAACTTAGTGTCTGCCATTCCTAAAACTTAGTGTCTGCCATGCCTAAAACTTAGTGTCTAAACTTAGTGTCTGCCATTCCTAAAACTTAGTGTCTGCCATGCCTAAAACTTAGTGTCTAAACTTAGTGTCTGCCATGCCTAAAACTTAGTGTCTGCCATGCCTAAAACTTAGTTTCTGCCATTCCTAAAACTTAGTGTCTGCCATGCCTAAAACTTAGTGTCTAAACTTAGTGTCTGCCATGCCTAAAACTTAGCGTCTGCCATGCCTAAAACTTCCTGTGTTCATTATGCCATTGCAAAATATTAATCTAATCAATATTCACAATGCCATTATTTCTTACATGAATATGCATGAGGTAAAGGGTTAAATGACTGAACATTGTAGTTCATTCATGATTAAACGTCTTGTACAACAAAAGGCTGTATTTATATGTATGTAGATATATGCAGATAAAAAGATTGTGATTTGTTTGTGAAACAGATTATGTTATTGACACATTATCAAATTACATTATGCACAAAGAATGTAATATTTAACCCTAATTGTGTGAGCATTCCCCCAATATTTGTACTTGTATGGCTAGATAAAAGATCCGGCAAGTTGTTTGCCCTGTTACAGGCATGTGTTTGTTTGAGAATCTTGGTATTTGGTTCTTATGAGACAATAAGAACAAGATGGGTGGTCCTACTCTTGTATGCTTGTGTTCATTTCTGATACAATACTTTAGAATGAAGTAGACATGCAACACCTTATGAAATACTTTGGAATGAAGTAGACATGCAGCAGTTTATGAAATACTTTATAATGAAGTAGACATGCAGCACCTTATGAAATACTTTGGAATGATGTAGACATGCAGCACCTTATGAAATACTTTAGAAGGAAATAGACATGCAGCACCTTAGTAAATAACTATGAATGATAGCTAATATCTGAGGCCCAGATAGGATGCATAAATTAAAACATTTTCAAGAATACCTTCATTATTTCTCCAACAAACCCTATGTTGTGACTATTCTTTAGAATCGTCTCAAAGAGACGATTCTAAAGAGTGATCACAATGTAGGGTTTGGTGGAGAAATGACGATTTTAGTATTTGAGTATGCACATTTATCTGTTGCTGTTTTGATGCAGGTTGTTTATATTTCAGAAAGCTCCTGTGGAGCCTTCTGCGTAACTGTCAACCTTTGGTAACCCTTTACACTCCATGAATATTCATGTCAGAAATAATGACATCATTAATATTAATTAGTTAATTACAGTAAAACCTCAATAACTACCACTAAATTACATTTAGTATTTTGTGTTAAAGGCAGGTGGATGCTTAAAGCAAGGTGAAAGTAAAACAGAACGCTCCAATAGGATTTTTGTGATGGCATCAAGAAGAAGGGAACTGTTTACCATGGCAGAAACTGTAGAATCAGATCTGTAAACACAGCAGATTCTGTAGAAGCCATCTCAAATGAGTCTTGATGTATTGATGCCAAGGCGTAAAAAAAAGGCATATTTATGAAGTAACGCTTTTGGTGTCTTATTAGAAGGGTCTAACTGTACTCAATTGCTGAATTAGCATTCTTTGTGTTTAACCCTAATGTAGATGACTGGGCAACTATAAAGGAGCTGTCTGATCAGGATCTGCTCTGTTTGTTCACAAAATTGTATATAGATCTGATTGTAGTTTCTGCCATGGTAAAAAATTCCTTTCTCCATAATGCCATAATAAAAAATCAGTTAATGAATATTCATGAATTCTTGTAGAAATATTCATGAGGGAAAGGGTTAATCATTACGGCTATCGGCCATTTAGTGGATGACATATTGGGCAATTTTGTAAATCATGTCAACCACTAGGTGGCCTCGTGTTTAGCGGAAATCAGTGAAATTACCCGAGATGACTTTCCCTACAATCCCCAAGTATTTTGAATGTTTGATGAGGCAGAACTATCTCAACAATACAACTCTTAGCATGCTATGTAATTTTGTCGTTTTGCTCGATTGTCGTCTGCAACATTTTCAAAACTATCAATTTTCTTTCTGATTTCTTGCATAAGTTGAGCCTGAGTGACAAAAAGTTTGGATCTCATATCAGGCCCCATGTTTTATGGGGCCTGATCTGGATTCAAACTGTTTTGCATATGTAAAAATTGGCGAGAGAATCGACCGCTTGCAAGCAGAGAGTTAAGAAATTGTCATCAGCAAATAAATGTTCCTTCCACTTCTTTTTTCAAAGATATAGTTTATAGCAGTTAGTCCAACACTTTGGATCCTGATGAGGTGACAAATAACTTATATTTGGATCTAGATTTAAATATTCACAAAGGTTAACAGGAATTCTGTAGTATTGTGCAAAGTGATAATTATCAATACTTACAATCTTACAAGATTCTGTGATAAACCTGTCAAGTTTATTTATCACTTTTCTTTCCCTGTGACAGTAATTAGTAATTGGCTGTAAATCCTCAATGATCCAACAATTCAGCTGCCACACTGACGGCAGACAATTTCCAAAATACTGATTTCTCAATGCCGTGTTAGCAAAATCTGATAACTTGATGTGATGATATTTAAGAAAGTGAATTGTGGAGGTGGTGCCAAGGGTAGAGACATTTTACCTTACCTCTATTCATGCAAGAAATAATGACATCATGAATATCAATTAGCTGATTTTTGTACTGGCATATGAACATATCAAGTTTTGGCCATGGCAGAAACTGTAGAATCAGATCTATATTATTCTATAAGCAAACAGAGCAGACCTTTATAAGATGGCTCCTGCAGGAGCCATCTAGTCTGGGTTTACTCTGTTTGCAAAGGTGTCATAATGCATATTTATCAAAGGGTTAAGTATTTAGCTATGATGAGTTTGTGAAACTGGTACAAGACAAAGTCAGGTGCCCCTCGTTACCTGTTGATTGACAGGCCCCTATGATACCTTGAGTAGATAAGTCGCTGTTTTGTAATCAAATCCTTTTAAAGAGATTTTACCTTTTTAACTTTAGAGTCGAGACTGTCTTCAGTAGTTAGTCATCAAATTTTCTACTTTGGTGGTTCAGTTACAACAGGCATTGTGATATATATGATGAATTTCAATTGTTATCCCTTTCAATATGAAAAATTGGTGTTGTGGTAATTTTAACCCTTTCCCTCATATAAATGTGTTTTCACGCATTTGCAAACAGAGTAGATCCAGATCAGACGGCTCCTAGAGGAGCCGTCTGATCAGGGTCTTCTCTGTTTGCTAATAAAATTTGATAGATCCGTTTCTTTACTTTCTAAAATGTCTACAATGTTCCACCTTCCATATTTCTTTATAACTATTTTGTTAATGCATATTCAGTAGGTATTGAAATTTGGCCTAAATACAGAACAGGGAAAGGGTTTAACAGTGTAGACCCAGATCAGAGGGATTTCAGATGAGCAATCTGATCAGGGTATGCACTGTTTATCATTAAGCCTTACTCCATAGATATGATTTTCTATGCCTTTGCAAACAGAGTAGACCACATAGAAGTTTTCTGGTGAGGGTTTGCTCTGTTTGCTTATGAAATACAATGTACATGTCAAATAGATTTGATTCTACAGTTTCTGCCATGGCCAAATAATTATATTCCTGTGTTAGTATAACATTATGAAAAAAGAATCTAATTAGTATTTATGATGTCATTATTTCTTTCATGAATAAAGGGTTAATTACAATGGCATATAAACAAGGAATTGTTTTACCTTTGCAGAAACTAGAATCATATCTGTATCATTAGGGCCCTGCATTGAATATGCAGGAACCTCTATATATAGGAATCACATTTTCTGTCCGTCCGCCTGTCTGTCAACAATTTTGCTGTGACATGATAACTCAAAAAGTAATTCATATATTGGTTTCATATTTAGGGGATATGCTTAGTATCATCAGAGGAAGATGCCTATAGTTTTTGGGTTGAATCAGATGACTATATCAAGAGTTATCTGCCCTTGATTCATAAAAAAATGCCATCATCTTTTGTCTACACTTTTGATGTGACGCAATAAATCAAACAGTACTTCATATTAAGGGCACATGCTTAGTATCATCAGAGGAAAACAGCTATAGTTTTTGGGTTGAATCAGATGACTGTTTCTAGAGTAATCTGCTTTTGATTCATCAAAAATGCCATCAACTTTTGTCAACACTTACGATGTGACGCGATTACTCAAACATTACTTCACATATTGGTTTCATATTAAGGGCATATGCTAAGTATCATTATTGGAAGACGCCTATAGTTTTTGGGTTGAATTGAATCACTATGTCTGGAGTTATCTGCCCTTGATTTATCCAAAATGCCATAAACTTTGTCAACACTTTTGATGAAATGTGATAACTCAAACAGTACTTCAAGTATTTGGTTCATATTAAGGGAATATGCTTAGTATTATGAGAGGAAGACACCTATAGTTTTAGGATTGAATGAAGTCACCATGTCCAGAGTTATCTGCCCTTGATTTATCAAAAATGCCATATTCAACAAAAGATCATCTGCAGAGCCCTCTCTGACTGAGCTAGTTTTCTTGTTCATTTAGCAAACAGAACAGAGCAGACCCTGATCAGATGACTCCTACAGGAGCAGGTCTGGGTCTATTTTGATTCCGAAAGCTTTAAAAGGGTTTCTTATGAAATAAATGCTTATAAGTGCATAAGCAAACAGAGCAGGCCTTGATCAGACAACTCCTACAGGAGCTGTCTGATTAGGGTCTGCGCTGTTTGCAAAGGCATGATAAAGCATTTGTATGAATGAAAGGATTAATTAAAGAGGTGCCTTTTGGAATAAATGTGTTTTAATCCACTTTAGCACTGTCAATGTTATTGTTATGAAAACTGCAGAATAAAATTAATCGTTGCTTGTCTTTAGAATGGTACATTGTAAGGTAGGCTTGCTTTTGGTGGGCTGCTTTGAAAAAGATCATGGTAACCATCTTCTGTTAAGCCTTCCACTTTTGCATGAATAAATAAAATTCCATTTTCTTACACATCAATCCAGACCACAACCCTTTGCCAAATAGAAATACCTTTTGATGCCTTTGCTGTACAAAGTAAACCCAGATAAGATGGCTATCGATCAGGGTCTACTCTGTTTTCTTAAGAAATAATATTGATTCTAATTCTTCAGTTTCTGTCCGGATTAAAATTTCGCTTGTTCATAGTGCCAATATAAAAATTCACTACTTGATATTCATGATGTCATTATTTCTTACATGAATATTCATGGAGTAAAGGGTTAATGCCACAGTAAATCGAGGGCTTGGTGCAAAACTATTCTAACTCCTTCACAAAGTGAAGGAGTTAGAATAGTTTTGCACCAAGCCCTCGAAAAAACTATTGTCCTCTTTCAATTTAAAGTTTTAAATGGTTTTAACACATTGGCTGTATCCTGCTTTATAGAATGTCCCCAGGCTGTTGACACAAGAGTTGTAAAATTGCAGTACATTTGTTTCAACAAAGGAGTCTGTCATATTTTATTGCCACCAGGGGCTTCCTTACTTGTTTTATTGTCATTCTTGTTGCCCATACTTCCATGCAATGTCATTGAGAGCTTTACAAAGTTACTTTCATTTTGGGCATTTTGCTATTCTGTGAAGTTTTTATTCAGTCATAAAATATTTAGTGCTTGTGGCTGATTCTCTGAGGTGTTTCGGGCCTTTGAAGTTGGGATTAGAGAGGCAATCGTCCAGCACAGAGATCAAACACAGATATTGCCGTGAGAATTGAATTTCGCTGGTCATTAGGTTAAGGTTTGATGATGCATGCTCTAATAGCTATGACAATGCATATAGTTGATACAGGCATGTGTTCAGGGGTCATTTCTGACACAGGTGGGGGTAGTTCATGATTGGGGCAGTTTGCTTTGACACAAATAACGGGTAAAACGTCAAAGGGGCAGGGCTAGTGCTGCAGAGGGCAAGCCTGATCAACATCAGATAGCTTGTCCACACTAAGACCCACCTGCAGGCTTCACGTGAGCCTTATTGTGTTGACAAGGACTTCTAAGAGAGAGCCGAGTGATCTTGTGTGGTTTCTATTTGTAATTGGAAATATATCTGTTGTGGAACAACTCATTGTCTGGTATGTAGAAAAAAATAGTTACAAAATTATGTATTTGTCTCGTTGAATGTGAGAAATGAGTATACTGGCATTTACAAATAGTGCAGACCTAGATCAGAAATTGCATAAAGAATGATTGTACTCTATCATTAACGCTTAACTCCAATTAACGATTTTTAATGCATTTTCATTCGGAGTTGACCCTGATCAGACAGCTTCTGTCAGAGCCATCTGATAAGGGTTTGCTCACATGTTTCTACACCTTTTGCAAATGGAGTTGATCCAGATCAGACAGCACCTATAGGAGCCAGACTGATCAGGATTTGCTTTCAAAATTTCTTGAGTGGGTGTATCTTGGGAAAGTGGAGTGTAGCATACTACTTTGGTGTCACTGTATCCTTGACTTCAGCTTTCTTAAAAAATTGTCCAGATGATTTGTTTTCAACCCCTTGGGTTAGGATTTCTAAATTTATTGTGCACGTGCATCTTGGGAAGGGGGAGTTTCATGTACTACTTTGATGTCTCTGCGACCTTAGTTTTAGTACAGCATTGTCTAAAATATGTCTGGATGATATATCCTTAACCCCTTGAATGTTAGGATTTCCAAATTTATTTTGTGAGTGCATCTTGGAAAGGGGAAGTGTCGCATACTACTTTAGGATCTCTGTGACCTTGAACTTGTCTGTGACCTCAATGACCTCAGTTTTAGTAAAAAATTGTCTGAAATTTGTTTGGATAACAGATCCTCAACCCTTTTGGATATTATTTTGAAATGTATTGTGTGGGTGCATCTTGAAGGGAAATGTCACATACTGCTTTGATGTTTCTGTAACCTTGACCTTGATCTTGCTTTTTGGAAAAACTTGTCCAAAATTTGTCCGGATGATATATTCGATCTCAAGCCTATAAATTTAAGGTTTCAAAATATCTTTTGTAGATACAACTAGGGAAGGCACAGTGTCACATACTTCTTTAGTGTCTCTAATGACCATGACCTCAATTTGATTAAAAGTTTGTCAAGAAATTTGTCTGGAGTATAGAAATGCTAAGAGCAGTCTCCGCTGGGCGAAGATGGATTGCTTGACAATACTTGCTTGTTTCAATCATGTTTAAGCTTGAACCTTTTTCACACCTTTGCAACAAAGTTGACCCAGATCAGATGGCATCTACAGGAGCTGTTTGATCAGGGTCTGCTCTGTTTGCTGATGAAATTATAATAATGATTCTACAATATTCTTCAAAATAACCAAAACTCCTACCGGTATGTACATATACCATCATAAAAATTAAGCTAGTAGATATTCATGATGCCATTATTTCTTATATTAAATTCATGGTGTAAAGGGTTAATACATCTTTGTTAACCCATTCCCTCATAGTCTATTTTTTTATCCAACTTTGAATAAATCTACTCAAAAGGAGCAATTACTAGAGAAAAGGAATTTTTTTTAGAATTGTGTAGTTTTGAAACCATTGTGATAAATAGAGCATTTGCTCCCATGGAGCAAATGCTCTATTTATCACAATGGTTTCAACAACTGACTTTTACAGAGGAGTCAAAAGGCATCAATATGAAGGAATGGGTTAAAAGTGCAAGAAGCCATGAAATACTGCTCCCTTCATGTCATATGTTAAAAGTTCATTTGAGGGTTAATCATGGTTATGACAGCCCAGCCTATGTGTGATACTGGTGCCATTTTCTCCATAAACCTCCTATATCAACACTTACTCTAAGTTTAATGCCCCCAAATTGTAATAAGTAATACAAAGCAGTGGATGGCGAAAGCTTTTACAGCTTTTCTGCCCCTCTAATTTCTCCTACTTGTCAAACTGCTTCACCTCATCCCTTGTTAACCCTTTTACCCTGAATTATTAGAGTGGAATAGCCCATCAGTGTTTAACTACAGAGTCCACTGAGTATGAAAGGCTTAAACTTGCGAGAGGATTTGGAATGGCAAACAATGCTGAACCGATCTAGGAGCCCTCTGATGTGGGTCTACACTGCTTGCAAGTGACAGCGTATGCATGACCCACATTCAAAGGGTTAACAGTTAGCCCACTGAAAAACAAATCAAACTGATCTTTTTCATCTACTTTATACATCAGTTATAAATGATCGTCATTTCTTTACAATATTACTTTCAATTAGTTCAGATCCAAACTAGATTCAGGACATCTAATATGGATCCAACCTGTAGATATTATCATGGCTTTTCACGCACAGCCAGCTAAAGGTTAGTGAACCCATGGATGTCTTGTAAAACATCTCTGTACAAATATGCTCATTAAATCAGTCCATTCTGTCCAATTTTCAAATTTGTATTTTTCTGCACAATGGAGGCTCGAGGACCACGTGCTGGTGTCACCGTCCCTGTGAAAGTTGATAGAGTCAGGAGTTCTTTTGAAGTATTGTTTATGTCCTGGTGATACCAGTGACCATGATTCAAACCATTTAAGTGCACAGAATCATAATTATGGTACCAAAACAATCAACTAAGTAACATTGAAAAATATGAATTTACTGAAATTTTTAACTGAGTTTTGTTTTAGTTTGCAAGCAATAGTTAAGTTATACTCTAATATTCATAGTAACTTTCTGGAAGTGTTGATTATGGATTTTTTAACAGCTTTAAGGTGAAAGTACTGCATAGGCCTCCAGAAACTACTTCAGATGCGAGTGTTTATAACTTTGGGACAAATATTTTTCAAGCTAGAGTACCAGTTGCTTTTTATCTGCTGAACACCCTGGTGAGGAAAATTGGTTGTTTTGGTGGCGTGTGTACACAGAAGTTTATCACGTACTTGATGGACTTGTTGGCGTCAGTGGTCGTCAGTGGTCGATGAAAGTGGACAACAGTGTGATTCCTGTGTTGTCATATACTATCACTGTTATTATTTAAGACCTTGCAGCTATAAAGGTAGCCTTTCAGCTGAGTGCTCTGTCTTATATGGCATTCTAGCTGTATCCTTATGTTGGACATGTTGCCTCCATAGCTGTCTGTAGAGCTCTGTCTTGATGTGTGACATTCTGTACCAAGATCAGATGGTTTCTGTAAGAGTTGTTTAATCTGAGTCTGCTCTAATAGCTTTATATGGAATAATGATTCTAAAACTTCCAAAAACTCCTGTTCATGTATTATATAAAAACTAATAATATCACAATGTCACTATTTCTTACATGCATATTCATGAAGTGAAGGGTTTAAAAAAAATCTGTTGTTAGTGTGATAGTTGATGTCTGGAGTATTGTTTTCATAGTTCATTGCCTAGAATGATGTGTGTATATATATTTGTGTACCAATTATGTCCTGAGGTAATGAAAGAAATGTGCTATATCCTATTTAACATACCCATTCCCTCATGAATATTCATGCTAGGAATAATGGCATCATGATTAACCCACTACCTCATAAGCTATTTTCAGATCCTACCTCTTTGAATAAATCTACCCAAAAGGAACATTTACTGGAGAAAAGGAAAATTTTAGAATTGTGTAGTTTTGAAACTGTTGTGATAAATGAAGCATTTGCTACATAGGAGCAAATGCTCTACTTACCACAATGGATTCAGTAAGTGATTTTTACAGGGGCGTCAAAAGATATCAATATGAGGGAATGGGTTAACTGAATTTCTGACCATGGCAGATGCTGTAGAATTATACTATTTCATGAGCAAATGGAACAGACTTTGTTTAGATGGCTCATACAGAAGGGCAGAGCCAATCTAATGTGGGTCTTCTCTGTTTGCAAATGTGTGAAAAGGCATCTTTATGAAATTATGAGGGAAAGGGTTGAAAATGCAATCCACAACAAGTATGTTGAGTGAGACGTGGAGGGGAGTAAGTTCTTGGGTCATGAGACACTGATATTGGCCAGAGGAAAATGTTCACATGACAGACAGACATAGGAGCAGTTTGATCAGTTTCTGCACTATTTGATCAAAATAATGCCAAATTGAATTGTTCAGCTTTACATCCTGGTGAATGGGGGAGATTAGGCGTTTTAATATTTATGGTAAACCTGATACTATTGGCTCATAAACTGGCATGCCATAATACAGTTAAGTACTAAATAGATAATAATCTGGGCCATTAGAATCTGATCATTACTGAGGTAATAGATTGTTGCATAATTTATGGAGTTGAAGCTTCGGTTAATGAGTAAGTCAAGGGTGCATAAAAACTATAAAAGTGTTGACCATGTGATTATATGACTGGTCTTTTATGGGATGGTCAGTACTGATTGCTGGGTATATAAAATTGTCACAATGCTTACATAACCCTTTAAATGCCAGAAACAAGTGAACTGTCAGTTGGAAAAAGTAAATACCAAGATCAGAGTGCTCCTGGAAGAGTCCTTTGATCTGGATCTGCGTTGGTTGTTCAGAATCCTCTATTGAAATTCTTGCATATTGAATTTTCTCTGCCTATGATCAGTAATGCAACTTTGTAATTTTTTGTCTGCTGCAATTGTCGTCTGCTTCAATTCTCAACAGATTTCTCCTATTTCTTTGCAAAACAATGCTTAAAGTGTCAAACAGTTTGGATCCTGTCGAGAGGCCACATTATGTGGCGTCTCATCTGAATCCATTCTGTTTGCATAGGTAATTCTGTTTTGCTGCATGCGTGCAAAGAGTTACAGGATTAATACTAGTCTCCCTCAAGTGTCACGAAAACATTCAGTAAACGGAAAGTCAATAATTGAAATTATGAGAGTGATAAACTTGGGGCCTTGAAATAAATAATGGTGTTTGGACATCATTCAAACTTAATGCAAAATTGATGTATCTACAAACACAGGATGAACAGGTAAGATCCTAAATTGCGAACAGGTAAGATCCAGATGAGAGGCCAAATATAGATCTAAAGATAAGATCCAGATGAGAGACCAAATATCTTGACATCTCATCAGGATTTTTGCCACTTGACACTGATCACATATTTCAATGAAAATAAGAAAAATGTTAGCTGACAAGGTTTGGATAACATTTATGTTATAAGTTTAAAGATATAGTATGCGCATTTTTTGTATCAATCAACACCAGAAGCTGTACACGTATACATACAATGAAAATAATGCTTACAACCAATTTTCTGACAGGATATATTTGTTCAGCTAAATATTATCGCTATCCGAATATTGCTAAATTCTTTAAAAGGAGCCTCCTTTTTAGAAACGGGGATTTTGTACGGAAATCAGCTGACATCTTCGGCCAAGTTCTGAATGACTCCAATTCTATTTTAGAACAATGCTTAGAATACTAATTAGGTTGTTATCATATGTACAATGGCTAACACTGGTTTTTGGCCTACATAATTATACACCAAATGATTATTTCTGGTATGTAAATTTGAATCTTACGACAGATTCCTGCCAATGGCGAATGCTGTTCCGTTGGTTTCCGTAGCAATCCATTTTTCTCATTTTTTTCAACACAAACAACAATTTACTAACTGTCCTGTTTAGTGTTAATAAGTGTTAAGGTACATAGATTCCGATTCTGAAGTCAGTTTGAAATGCAAAATTTTCGGAAATTTGCGAAGTATTATAACATCTTTAATAATGCAGCTTTGCATTAATCTCTTGGTATAATTATTATATTTACTTTTTATCGCTTTTTGCTTTTATTCTTTAAATCTGTAACTCATAAACATAAATCCTAGACAATACTTTATAGAAAGCATTTAACATTTAGATTGTTATTACTGATAGTTTATTGATACTAATGTAACCATCACTTTGCCCTTTGAATGCAGAATATTGAACGTGATTATTTAACCCTTTCCCTCAGGTAAACACTTTCCATGCCTTTGCAACAGGGTAGACCCAGATCACATTGCTACTGTAGGATCCATCTGAATAGGGTCTGCTCTGTTTGCTTATGAAATTGTATCTAGATATTGGATATGATCCTACTGTATTTGTCTACGCAAAAACTTACCATATTATAAATCGAGGGCTTGGGGCAAAACTATTGTAACTCCTTCACTTTGTGAAGGAGTTACAATAGTTTTGCACCAAGCCCTCGAAAAAGTAAAGTTAGGTAATGAATATTCATGAAGTGATTAATTGCATAAATGATCATTAGGAAAGGAGTTAAGGAGAGGCCAATCAGTATGAAAGGGTATAAATTGTGAGAGGTTGTCAATGGCAAACGGTGCAGACCCTAATACTACTATATACTAAGGACTTCTTTAGGAGACATCTGATCTGGGTCTACAATGTTTGCATATCCCAGAACACTTGTTTCCTGCATTTCAAAGGATTAATGTTAAAATTTTGAGTGCCTGTGTTTCATTTGATTTGCATTATTGCCCATCACCACAGTTACTCAGCACTATTATAATATGACATATCATATATAGATCTTGTTTTATGGTGGAAAAAACTTAAAACCTTTTAAATGTATGATTGTAAAATACTTTTCATCATGTAAACACATGACTGTTGTTGTAAAAATTACAAAACATAACAGAAATGGATTTTAAAGTGATTTTGTTTTGCAAGCAGTCCTTTTATGTCAAAGATGAGGCTTTTCACAACATATCTTTTATTAATTTAATTCTTATTAGATAAATATTAAATTACGAATTGATGGCATATTTCAGTTTTTCATATGCATTTTGATTCATTTTCAAATCTCTCATTTTATCTGTTGAAACTTCAACATTTCCTTTATATAAATGTCTTTTCAGGCTTTGCAAACAGAGTACACCCAGATCAGATGACTCCTGATGGAGCCATCTGATTAGGGTCTGCTCTGTTTGAAATTATTATAGATCTGACTCTACAGTTTCTACCATGTACATATACAATTATAAAAATTCAACCAATAAATATTTATAAATATTTCTTATGTGAATACTTGACTTTTTCCCCCCCTGTTCAATATTCAATTACAATGTACAATGTATTCATCTAAGAAATAATGACATCATGAATATTTATTAGCAGAACTTGAATAATGTAAACTTTTCAAGGAAATTCTTTACTTTGACAAAAGCTGTAGCATCAGATCTATATCATGTCAATAGCAAACAGAGCAGAGACTGATCGGATGGCTCCTATAGGAACCGTCTGATCTGAGTCTACTCTGTTTGCAAATGCATGAAAAGTAATTTGTACGAGGGAAAGGGTTAACACTTTGTAAGAGAGCAGTAATTTGTGATCAGATCCTATCTCTGCAAAGAGCTTGGCCGACAGGCTGAGTAACCCAGTTCCCTCATCATGCAGAATCCAAAGTTAACAGTTTGACAGGACAGCAAATTGTACAGATGTTACCTGCATAAGTAAAGAGTTGAACCTTTATTTCATGAATATTCATATAAGGAAAGTTATGACACTATGAATATTAATTAGATTATTTCTTTTAATAATACATAAACACAGGCAAGTTTAGTTTTGGTAGAAACTGTAGAATCAGATCTCTTATAACTTCATAGGCAAACAGCAGACCCTCATCAGGCGGCTCCTACAGGATCTGGGTCTACTCTGTTTGCAAAGGCGTAGAAAGGTGCAATTATGGAGAAAATGGTTTAACCTTTTGAATCTGAATTTACAGAATAGGGTAGTACATCAGGGTGTACTTTGCAAAAGGTCTACTATACTTGCAAAGGTGTATTTAACCCATTCCCTCATATTGACGACTTTTGACGACTCGGTAAAAGTCATTTTGTGAAACCATTGTGATAAATAGAGCATTTGCTCCTATAGGAGCAAATGCTCTATTTATCACAATGGTTTCAAACTACAAAATTCTAAAAAAAATCCTTTTCTCTAGTTAATGCTCCTTTTCGGTAGATTTATACAAAGATGTTGTATCTAAAAATAACATATTAGGTAAAGGGTTAAGGAGTAAATGTTAACAAGTCGGAGAATATTAAAGAGCTTAAATGAACTGGTGAATAGCATATGTAATATATGTAAAAAATAATAAGGTATAAACAAAAACAGTTCAATTATAGAAATCCCAGACATTGTGCAATCAATTTTGAAGTAAGTCATGGGAAGTGGATACCTTGATTACTATAAGTATTCAGACTCTAAATCTTTGTGCCCCACCATCTCTTTGTAAAGCTTAAAAAATCACTTTTGATTGACATTATTTGGATAACTTTAATTTAGACTGATATAGCAACAAATAGTGTAGACCTAGATAAAAGGCTCCTTAAAGAGCCATTTGATCTGGGTCTGCACTATTTGCTTACATTTGTCTGTCCAAATACTTAGGGTAAAGTTTGTAACTTGTTAAAGTCTTAATTGTGGTTTTATGAGATTATAACTATGTTACTGTTAGATAATTATAATTGTCACAAATTGATGTGTTCCACTTTCCTTCTATATAATTGGTATATATTAGGTGGTAGAGCTGTTTAACCCTTTACCTGTTAGAAACACCTGTTAACACCTTTGCAAACAGAGTAGACCCAGATCCTGTCGGAGCTGTCTGATCAGTGTCTGCTCTATTTGTTTATGGCAAAGTATAGATCTAATTCTACAGATCCTGCCATGGCCAAAACGTTGTGTTCATGTACAGTTGAAAAAACAATCAGCTAATATAATATTCATGATGTCGTATTTCTTACAGGAATATTTATCTGGTAAAGGGCTAAACTAAGTGTAACAAATTTGTATTGAAAAACTGACAAACCTGTTGTAGAAAATTGGCTCATTAGCACCTCTGTTTCAAGCTTGAGGCTTATTCTTTAACCCTTCATTCCATGAATAACGAATTTGTGAATTCATATTGGCTGTTGTTTTTTTAGCTCGTCTGTTTCAAAGAAATGTGGAGCTATATTGTGATCACTGGGTTGTAGTTGTTGTCGGTGTGCAAAAACTTTAATGTAACTCATTACTAAAAAAGTATAAGAGGTGTCAACATAAAACTTGGGTAGAAAGGTGGGTAGATCTCATTGAGGAGTAGGCCCCTACATAAGAACCATAACTCTTGATTTCAAAATTTTGGAGTTATGGCCCTTTATAGTTTTCAAAAAGTTTTAATTTAGCTTCACAAGAACCAAATCAGAAGAGCTTTGGCACCGCACGCAGCTCTTGTTTAAATAACACCTGAACATACAAATATTTACTAAGAAAGGGTAGAATTAGATCTATATTTTATTATAAGCAAACAGTAGACCCTGATCAGACGGTTCCTACAGGAGCCGTCTGATCTGGGTCTACTCTGCAAAGGAATAGAAAAGTGTATGGAATAAAGAGTTAAGCCTTTCTCTCAGATAAACACCAGAGCTCCAGATAAGATGCATAAATCAAAATATTTTTAAGTATAACTTCTTTATTTCTCCACCAAACCCTATGTTGTGACCACTCTTTAGAATCGTCTCAAAGAGACGATTCTAAAGAGTGGTCACAACACAGGGTTTGGTGGAGAAATGACGATTTAGTATTTGAGTACGCACTGTTATCTGTAGCTCTGGATAAACACCTTCGCACCTTTGCAAAATATTAGACCCAAGATCAGACAGCTGCCATATGATCAGGGTCTGCTATATTTATGGAATAATATTGATCTAATTCTACAGTTTCTGCCAGTGGAATTAAAATGCTCATCTGTCATTATAAAAAATATTGTGTAATTACTATTCATTATATATGATGTCATTATTTCTTACATGAATATTCATGGAGTAATGGGTTGAATATTCTGATAATTCTTGATATCAATTGTCTAATAAATATCGACTAAGAATATCTGAGGCAGTACACAAGTAAACACAGAGGTCCAGATAAAATGTGTCAATTAAAACATTGTCAAGAATAACTGCTACCCAACCCTATGTTATGACCACTCTTTAGAATTTTCTCAAGAAGAAGTTCTAAAGAGTAAAGAGTGGTCTCAACATAGAGTTTGGTGGAGAAATGACGATTTTAGTACTGGAGTATGCACATTTATCTGTTCTGATGACATATAGATAGAAAAGTGCTGAAAGTTAGGACATCCTGATTTATTGTCCTGATAAGGCATAACCTTTGATACAATCAGTGTCTCAGCAAGTGTTTTATGCATCATCTTTATAACTTGCAGGCTGTAGGCCATTTTACCGTAGACTATGGTCAGCATATGGTAGATGACCGCAGATGGAAAGGACAGTTGAACGGGGACATTGCTACACCTGCCGTCAGTATGGTGAGGTTTAATTATTGACCACAATTAAGGAGGACCACATCAAAGGCAGGGCTTGGGGACGGAGGTGGCAAATTGTGTTATTGATGGTTGACAAGGTAATTGGATTTTTACTTCTTGTTCTGGTAAACAAAAAAGAATATTTTTACTTTCAAGAAATGAAGCTGTTTTAAAATATGCTTTTTCATGCCTTTGTAAACAGAGTAGACCCAGATTAGATTTTTTGATCACTCTAGCACATAAGTTTACCAAAGGTACATGTATATGGCAATAAGATCTTTTACCCATTAACCTATTACTCCATGAATATTAATGTAATTTTTGGCAGTGGCAGAAACTGTAGAATCATGTCTATATTATATCTTAAGCAAACAGAAGACCAAGATCAGATGGCTCCAACATATGGAGTAAAGGATTAATTAAAAGTCAAGGTTGACATCCTGAATATTAACTGAAGTTTTATAATGGCACTATGAACAAGGGTATTTTTATCATGGCCAACTGTAGAATCAGACTTTTCCACAAGCAAACAGGGTTGACCAAGATCAGACGATTGCTGTTTGCGTTTTTAGGCATAAACAGCGTACCAATGGAGTGAGTAAAGTGTCAGCCCTTTCCCTCATATAAACACCTTTTCATGACTTTGCAAACAAAGTAGACCCAGATCAGGCGGCAAATGTAAAAGTAACATGATCAGGGTCTGCTGTTTGATTATGAAATTTTGATAGATCTATCTCTTCAGTTTCTATCAATACCAAAACATTGTGAATTTTTATGATTTCATTATTTCATACATGAAAATACCACAGACATTGTAACAATGCAGTCAACATTGTTTCTCCGAATTGTAAATTGGACTAACAGTAAATTGGTTGAGCGATAAAGACACCCTTGTTCTTACATTCAAATGCATGTTTTGAAAAGTGGTTGTTTTGGAACCTATCTTTGACTAGGTCTAATGGTACAGAAGTTCAAAATACTCTTCTAAACATAGCAATAAACACTATTAACCCTTTCCTCCATAAATACGCCTTTCTATGCCTCTGTAAGTCACCTGTTGAAACCATTGTGATAAATAGAGCATTTGCTCCTGTAGGAGCAAATGCTCTATTTATCACAATAGTTTCAAATTGCAAAATTCTAAACATTTCCTTTTCTCTAGTTAATGCTCCTTTTCGGTAGATGCATCCAAAGAGGTTGGATCTAAAAATAGCCTATGGAGGAAAGGTTAATCCTTCTCCCACTAAGTGCAACTTGACTTGCATTTACAGACAGCTTGGATCCAGATGAGATGATGCTGAGTTATTTTGCATCTCTTCTGGATCCAAGCTGTTTTGACACTCTGTCAATAGCATCTCAAAAGCTTGATCCAATTGGAAGTACCGATAGTTAAAATTGCACCAGATCCAAATTTGAGCAGACATTATTTTTACATTGGGGTAAGGCGGCACTTACTTGTCCATAAAAATAATTCAATGACAATAAACAACTTAGCCTACCTTGATTTATGTTATAGATTACATTTCACTTCTCTGATGACAAAACTGATATAAAGTTTATCATCTCTACTCATTTTAATTTATCTATTCATAAACAATGTAAAACATATTTAATGGACATTAATCAAGATAAGTGGGGCTGGTGGAAGGTTGTAAATAGACTGGGTCAATTAGACAGCCAATTATGGGCTATAAAATTGCCATTTCAGTGATGTGGGGTAGATGGTCATGAGACACAGTAAGAAATTGCCCATTTTGTCCTAACAAGATGGTGTGAAATGATACCTGGGTTAACAAGCTTGAGGAATGCGATGTGTTTTGTGCATATATTTGTGATGAAGGACACACTGTCTTGTACATCATGAATTTTAAGAATTTTTGTAATGGCATACGCACACAGGATTTTTTTTTTATAGAAACTGTAGAATCAGATCTATGTAAGTCCATAACCAAACAGAGCAATCTGTATAGGAGGCATCGTATTTGGGTTTACTCTGTTTGCAGAAGTGTCAAAAAAGTGTCTCCTTTGGTTAGAAATGTAGACTGTTGATCTTGTATTTAAAATTGAAAAAATAATCATAAAGCTTTAAGTATCTTCCAATGTGGATATAGCATTATATATTGTTGGCAGAGTGAAAACTGTATGGGAGAATATTTGAATAAATGCTAGAAAAAGGTAGGTAACTTAAGTATCTACTTTCATATAAAGAAAAGCTAGATTCATTTGATGATAAAATTTAGTATCAAATGATGTAGAATCTGGTCAGTCCTGTCTCCTATGGATAAAGATTAGGAAATCGCATGTCTCTAAGTGGGCAAAAAATGTTTGTTAATTTTTTTTATGACAAATGAATTTACAATTCTTGTCAGGGAAATAAAAACCTGTGCAATTTTGTACCAAGATGGAATGAGTCTGGCTAACTAGTTCTCATATTATATGTTGGAATGTTTATTTAAGAAATTAAATGTAAACCAATGTGTTAGTTTCATTATTGTGTTACCATAATTTGTCTGTAACATAGTGACATTGATTTATTAAACTGTCACTGGTAAAGTTTTTCTTGTGTCCCTTGGAGAGTTTGTTTCATTATTCTTTAATAACTCTTTCACTACCACAGAGTAGACTCAGATAAGACAGTGCCTTTAGGTGCTGTTTGATTAGGATCTGCTCTGTTTGCTTATGCATTTATAATAGATCTTACTACATACATGTAGTTTGTACCAATACCAAAACGTACATGTGTAATATTCGGGGTACACTCAAAAGCTCCTTGCTACAAAAGTCCCTCCTACAAAAGCCCCTCACTACAAAAGCCTCTTGGTCAAAAGCCCCTCACCAAAATGGTGAAGGCTTACAAAAGTCCCTCACTATGAAAACATGTACAATTCATTCACTTTATTTTATGCCCCCCAACGGCGGGCATATAGTAATCGCATTGGCCATCCTTCCATCTGTCCTTCCATCCTTCCGTCAATCGGTCGGTCAGTCCCAAATTTCGTGTTCCTTCTGTAACTTTTTTATCTGTGAATGGATTTCAAAATAACCTGGCACAAAATTCACCACACAAAGATGATGTGTCAATATTCAACTTCCTGGTCCATGGGTCAAAGGTCAAGGTCATCCTTCATGGTCAAAGGTCAGGGGCATAAGTGTTTCACAAACACACTCTTGTTCACAATAGTTTTTAAATGATAAAAATTAACCATTCTTAATCAAATCAAACACTATGTGTACTTTGTAAATTAGTGCCAAAAACTATAGGTAAATTTTTTTTTATCTTAATTTTAACAATTTAGACACAAATTTTGGGAGTGATTATCAAAGTATACATTTTTCATTAATGCTTCAACTAGACTAATATTGAATAAATGAACTTTTATTATAGAAACATTTTTGAGGGAGTTTTGATAGTTGTTAATTAGTTGTTTGTACACTTAACAAAACACTTAAAGATAGATCAATTAATTTTTGTATATTTTTTCATAGTGAGGGACGTTTGTCAACCTTGACCATCTTTTGAATGATGTTTTTCGGTAGTGAGGGGCTTTTGTAATACACCCTCCCACATATTTATGGTGTCATTATTAATTTTCTTGTATGAATATTCAACAGGGAAAGGGCTAAGTGAAGGTTTCCATTAATAAGAAAATGTGAGCATAAAATCTGTCCAATTCTATAAATCTGTCCAATACAGTTAGAATATTCAGTTATTTCTCAGTTAAATCATTTGTATCAAAGTGATGAAAGTTACTATATAAGCCATCAGCCCATTTCATCTGTGATAGGAATCACACACGATTTACTTTACTTTGATCTTCTTTGTCAAAAGAAACCAACATAAATTTACTGGCAATTAATTTTCAGCTAAGTAACAGGTCATGCCCCATAAACCCACATGAGAGAATAATGCCACCTATGTGTTATATTAACTCTTTTGTTGTTCTATGTTTATTCCAAATTTCAATACCTACTGAATATTCATAGACAAAATAGTTATAATGAATTATAGAAGGTGAAACATTGTAGCCATTTTAGAAAGTAAAGAAGCATCTATCAAATTCCATTAGCAAACCAAGCAGATCCTGATCAGATGGGTTCTAATATAGGAGCCGTCTGGTCTTGGGCTGCATTTTTTGCGGATGCGTTAAAACATATTTTTTTATATAATGAGGGAAAGGGTTAACTCTTTTGCTGCCAATGTCTTATCTCTGATTATATATGCAAAGAGTTTGGATCAAGATGAGACACCGAGTAGTTTGGCATCTCATCAGGATCCACCTTGTTTGTTACTGTGACTATATATGTTTTCCAAACCAAAACTGAAGAATAAAAAATGAAAATTGTACAAGACAACAAAGTTTGCAGCCAAAATTTGGCAATGAAAGAGTTAATAGAACTACTTTCCTGTTGAACATTTCTTTTCCTTGCTGATTTGAACCCTTTGCCCTTTTTATTTAGTAAGAAAAAAAAGACTTAGCTGATTTTATTATGAACAAGAGAATATTTTTCCATGACAGAAACTGTACAGCCTGATCTATATAACTTCTTAAGCGGGAGCTGGGTCTACTCTGTTTGCAAAGTTGTAAAAAGGCATTTGCATGATGTAAATAAATATGCCTTTGCAAACAGAGTAGAACCAGATGAGAGAGCTGCTTTAGGAGCCATCTGATCTGGATCTGCTCTATTTACTTATGAAATGATATATATATGATTCTACAGTTTCTGCCATGTGAAATGATATAGATATGATTCTACAGTTTCTGCCATGTGAAATGAATTATATATATGATTCTACAGTTTCTGCCATGTGAAATGATATAGATATGATTCTACAGTTTCTGCCATGTGAAATGATATAGATATGATTCTACAGTTTCTGCCATGTGAAATGATATAGATATGATTCTACAGTTTCTGCCATGTGAAATAATATAGATATGATTCTACAGTTTCTGCCATGTGAAATGATATAGATATGATTCTACAGTTTCTGCCATGTGAAATAATATAGATATGATTCTACAGTTTCTGCCATGTGAAATAATATAGATATGATTCTACAGTTTCTGCCATGTGAAATGATATAGATATGATTCTACAGTTTCTGCCATGTGAAATAATATAGATATGATTCTACAGTTTCTGCCATGTGAAATGATTCTACAGTTTCTGCCATGTGAAATAATATAGATATGATTCTACAGTTTCTGCCATGTGAAATGATATAGATATGATTCTACAGTTTCTGCCATGTGAAATGATATAGATATGATTCTACAGTTTCTGCCATGTGAAATAATATAGATATGATTCTACAGTTTCTGCCATGTGAAATAATATAGATATGATTCTACAGTTTCTGCCATTGAAATAATATAGATATGATTCTACAGTTTCTGCCATGTGAAATAATATAGATATGATTCTACAGTTTCTGCCATGTGAAATAATATAGATATGATTCTACAGTTTCTGCCATGTGAAATGATATAGATATGATTCTACAGTTTCTGCCATGTGAAATAATATAGATATGATTCTACAGTTTCTGCCATGTGAAATGATATAGATATGATTCTACAGTTTCTGCCATGTGAAATAATATAGATATGATTCTACAGTTTCTGCCATGTGAAATGATATAGATATGATTCTACAGTTTCTGCCATGGCCAACAATGCCTGTGTTCATGTGTCATAAAAAACCAACAAACTAATTAATATTCATGATGTCATTATTTCTTTCATTAATATTCATGGAGTACATGATTAAAGCCCTTCATTCAGTAAGAGTTATCTGTGTCATACTTTTCGTTGAAAACAGAAAAAAAAATGTTTTGAAGCTGACAGAACGAAATGGTTATGTCGGGTGCTAAACATTTCATGAGCTGATACAAGTTTGTCAAGTGCTTTTGACAAACCCCCTAACGGCCAGACGTATTTGTTTAATTGATTTGTGACTTACCATATCTTGTTTGTTGACAAATAATTTAACTCTTTGTATGCTAGTGGTGAATTCTTAACCCTTTCCTTCATATAAACGTGTTTTCATGCATTGCAACCAGAGTAGACCCAGCTCAGATGGCTTCTATAGAAGCCATCTGATCAGGGACTACTCTGTTTGCTTTTTTATGCCCCCAACGGTGGGCATATAGTAGTCGCATTGTCCGTCTTTCCGTCTGTCCGTCCTTCCGTCTGTCCGTCTGTCCGTCCGTCTGTCCTTCCTTCCGTCCCAAATTCGTGTCCGGTCTGTAACTTCTTCATCAATCAATCGATTTCAATATAACTTGCCACAAATGTTCACCAGACAGAGACGATGTGTCGCGTTCAACTCCCTGGTCCATGGGTCAAAGGTCAAGGTCACAGGGTACAATTACTTTGTCACAAATTTCGTGTCCGGTCTGTAACTTCTTCATCTATCGATGGATTTCAATATAACTTCACACAAATGTTCAACACACAGAGACAATGTGTCGCGTTCCACTCCCAGGTCCATGGGTCAAAGGTCAAGGTCACAGGGTACAATTACTTTGTTACAAATTTCGTGTCCGGTCTGTAACTTGTTCATCTATCGATGGATTTCAATATAACTTGCCACAAATGTTCAACACACAGAGTCGATGTGTCGCGTTCAACTCCCAGGTCCATGGGTCAAAGGTCAAGGTCACAGGGTACAATTACTTTGTCACAAATTTCGTGTCCGGTCTGTAACTTCTTCATCTGTCAATGGATTTCAATATAACTTGGCACAAATGTTCACCAGGCAGAGACGATGTGTCACGTTCAACTCCCAGGTCCATGGGTCAAAGGTCAAGGTCACAGGGTACAATTACTTTGTCACAAATTTCGTGTCCAGTCTGTAACTTCTTTATATATCAATGGATTTCAATATGATTTGGCACAAATGTTCACCAGACAAAGATGATGTGTCGCTTTCAACTCCTTGGTCCATGGGTCAAAGGTCAAGGTCACAGGGTACAATTACTTTGTCACAAATTTGGTGTCCGGTCTGTAACATCTTTATCTATCAATGGATTTCAATATAACTTGGCACAGAGTTTCACCAGACAAAGACGATGTGTCGCGTTCAGCTCCCCGGTCCATATGTCAAAGGTCAAGGTCTCAGGGTACAATTACTTGTTTATCTGTGAATGGATTTCAAAGGAACCTGGCACAAATGTTCACCACACAAAGACGATGTGTCAACTCCCTGGTCCATGGGTCAAAGGTCAAGGTCACAGGGTACAATTTTTGGGGGCATTTGTCACATGACTGTGACATCTCTTGTTACTTTCTAAAATGGCTACAATGCACCACCTTCTATATTTTGTTATAACTAGTTTGTCCATGAATATTCAATAGGCACTGGAATTTGGAATAAACATAGAACAGGGAAAGGGTTAATTACCTATGCAAACATTTTGGATCTAGATGAGATGCTTGGTATCTCAATGTCTCATAAGGATCTGAACTGTTTGTCAATCTGACTGTATTTTTGGGGAGAGAAGGAACCAAAATTAAAATTGAGAATTATGGCTGATGACTATTTTACTTAGCTCTCTTTGTATGTGGGTCACTCATGTACTGTCTTTTGCAAACAGTTTAGATCTATATCAGAGGGCTCCTAGAGGAACCCTGTGTTCTGGTTCTGCACTGTTTATCATTCAAAATCCTCTAGCAAGTTTGCAGGTTTAAGAGTTTCATACTGTGTAGACTCTAGACTCTGTACTTTTTTACCTGTTCAATATTCATGTAAGGGCTATTCCATTATGGAAACTGAGCTTTGAAAGAGTTAACCCTTTACTCCATGAATATAATTTATATACAGTAAAAACCTCTCTATAATGACCACTAATTTAAATCAAGTATTTTGTGTTAAGAGCAGGTGAATGCTTAAAGCAAGGTGAAAGTAAAACAGAGCGCTCCTATAGGAGCGTTCTGTTTTACTTTAACCTTGCTTTAAGCAACCACCTGCCCAAAATACCAACTAATTAACACAAATTAGTGGTCGTTATAGAGAGGTTTTACTGTAAATGTAAAATCTAATCATTTATTATGACATCATAAATACTTATGAGATGAATTTCCATAATAGCAAATGGACACAGGAATTGTTGGCCTTGGCAGAAACTGTAGAATCATATGTACCGGTAAATTATATCGTAAGCAAACAGAGCAGACCCTGATCAGACGGCTCCTATAGGAGCCTTCTGATCTGGGTCTACTCTGTTTGCTTAGGCGTAGAAAGGCATATTTATGGAGTAACGGGTTAACATACAAAGAGTTAGCACTACTAATGTACGTAGGAGGACTGTCATTTCCTCTGTAAAGTGTCCAACGGAAGGTACAATACATGGAAGATTGTGAACAAACAAAACACGAAATATTGTCAGTGTGTTACAAAATTGATATTAGGTAATATTCTACCATTTACCATGTTAGAAATAAGGGCCTTGGTAGAAACTCTTGAATTTGTTCCATATAGTTTCAAAAGAAACCAGAACAGATTTTGATCAGATATCTCATACAGAAGCCATTTAATTGGGGTCTACTCTGTTAGCGGTGGTGTTGAAAGGACTATTCTATATATAGATGGGGTATGGGTCAAAGAGTTTACTCTTTGCACGCTAGCGGTGAAACCGTGATTACCCATGGAAACTGATTGGATGAGACACCGGATATTGCGGCATCTCACCAGGATCTAAACTATTGTAAGAATTGAAGTAGATGACAATTGTTGCAGATGAAAACTTACTAAACATGCAAAGAGTTAATCTATGTCCAGAATTGATTACCATAATCCCATAGTGTTGTTTCATTACATTTATGTAAAGTGGTAACGTTAGCTTTTTGTAATTGTATTGACACTCTTGACAGTCAACAAAGTGATGGTTTGAACAATGAATATTGGTTTGGCTAAAGTTAGGTTACTTTATTTGTTGATGAAATTTACTTTGAATGGTATGTTTGGATGATTGTTTTGATGTAATGAAGGTGGACAACTATGTTTCCTTCATATAATAGCCTTTTCATGTACTTGCAAACAAAGTAGACCCAGGTCAAACAGAGGCTCCTGTGAAATTATATAAATGTGATGCTAGTTTTTGCCTAAACCAACAGATCCCTATTAAGTTTTACCTTTAAAAATTAAGTTAATGAATATTTATGAAGTGATCAATTCAAGCAAAATGTTCATTAGGGAAAGGGTTAAAGACATAAAAAAAAACAACCTTTGAATGTTGGAATGACCAGCTAGAGTATGAAACATTAAGTCATAAATATTCATGTAAGAAATCAAAGTGTGAATACTAATTACAAGTGATGAAATTCATTTATGGTATGTGAACATAGGAGCTTTCGACCATGGTAACAACTTAAAGAATCAGATCTCTATTATTCCACAAGCAAACAGAGCAAACCCTGATCAGGCAGCTCCTGTAGGAGCCATCTGATCTTGGTCTGCTGTTTGCAAAGGCATCTAAAGGTGTCTCCATGAGTTAAAAAAGTGAACAATAGACTTCATTCAGTATGGAAGGTTATATATACATTTGTAATTAAAATATATTGTGAAAGCATTTTGAATTGTGCAGACCATCATCAAAGGGCTCATCTAGGACCACTGTGATCTGGGTCTACACTGATTGCAATTGTCAGTACACTGATATCTGTGTTCAAGGTGTTAACCCATTCCCGCATAGGCTATTTTTAGATCCAACCACTTGGAATAAATTTACCGAAAAGGAGCATTAACTAGAGAAAAAGAGAATTTTAGAATTTTGAAGTTTGAAACCATTGTGGTAAATAGAGCATTTGCTCCTATAGGAGCAAATGCTCTATTTATCACAATGGTTTCAATAGTTGATTTTAACAGAGGCATTGAAAGGCGTATTTTTAGAGGAAAGGGTTAAAGACCTAAATATTTAGACTCATGCAATGAAACTATTTCTTTTGAGTAAGTATTCACCACCATTGTCATTAAAACAAGATTAGTGGGGAGCAAATCTGATTATTTATACATGATTAATTGAACACCTTTAAGAAGTCAGTTGGAGACTTTAGGACAGATACCCAAGGTCAAGTCTTTCTTGTAGCCCTGACAGAAGATTAATAGTTAGCATTTCTTAGTTTGTTTTAGCATTTTACATTTGGTGACATCTGGTGTAGTCATGTAACTGACACCCAAGTACCAGTTATGCAGTAGTCTTGAGTTTTAATGTAACACCAGCACATGGCAATGCGGCCATTTTTAACCTTGCATGGGTTGGGCTCCATAGTCGTCTCCGAACCCACAGGAACTCGTTCATTTTTTACAAGTCGCCATTAACTATTGATGGAAAAACTATATTATACTTATTACCGTAAGTATTCCAACACCCAATCTCCCCTCTCTATGGGTTTGTCAAGCTGAATAAGTCAATTTGGCATCATCTTGATTACTTTAACCATTTCCCTCAAAGTGACGACTTTTGGCACCTTTGCATGTACGGAGTAGACCAAGATCAGACAGCTCCTGTAGGAGCTTTCTGATCAGGGTGTGTTCTGTTCGCTTATGAAATAATATAGATCTGATTCTGATGTTAAATGAATTTTCATTGAGTAGAGGGTTAAAAGGCGTCTATGAAGTAAGGTTTAATGAAATTGTAATGAGGCAGCATTATGTTAGCATTCCAGACTTGGGCAGCTGTTGAGACCAAGTGTGGTTGTTCTAACATGTTATTTCATTTACATTATTACATTTTGGCAGAAGTTTGATCGGTTTTGTCATGTCATCATGATCATTGCATAATTCTCAAGGTGTTAAAGATATTTTGAAAGAAACTGTTAAACCTGGTGTCTGGTTTTTCATTGAAATTAATTATTTTTAAAGCTTTCAAGGTCAATTCAGATAGTGACAGACACCAACCATTCAAATGTTTTTGACAGGTAAAGCATGAATGAATTTAAGCCTTTACTCCATATATATACATTTCTACACCTTTGTAAACAGAGCAGAACCAGATCAGACAACTCCTTTTTCATGTAATAAATATTTGGAAATGGAGGAGCCGATTTTAATTATTCACCATATTAAGGATTAAAGCTGAATAAGTCAATTTATCATCATTTTTATGACTTTAAATTAGACTGACATAGCAGCAAAGAGTGTAGACCCGTGATCAAACTGCTTCTCCAGGAGTATTTTTATCTGGGTCTGCACTGTTTGCCAAAGTTTGTCTGTCCAAATTCTTAGGGTAATTAGCTCTTTGTATGCTAGCGGCGAATTCTTCCACCATTTGGACACAGATCAGGTCACTAATGTCCTTTGCAAACAGTGTAGACCCAGATGAGAGGGCTGCTAAAGGAGTCTTCTATCAGGGTCTGCACTGTTTGTCATATTGACCTTTAAAAAATCCTAAATACTCACTGTAAGCTGGACCTGTTTGAATTTAGAAATACATATAGTCCATTTCGAGAGCTTGGTTCAAAACTTTGTGAAGGAGTTACAATAGTTTTGCACCAAGCCCTCGATTTGAAAATTCAGAGTTGTAAGGGGTTAGAGACTGTAAACTCTGTCCTCTTGTACGATTCTCATGGTCTGTTTTTCTCACATTGCTGTTCAAAAACACAGGTTGAGTGCCAAACAGTCGACCAGGTGCCAAATTTCTTCCTCTGCATGGGCGATGACAAATTTGCTGCTAGCATGTTGTACACAAGTGGTTGCTTAATTAACCCTTTCCCTGTTCTGTGTTTATTCCAAATTTCAATATCTACTGAATATTTATGGACAAAATAGCGATAATGAAATATGGAAGATGGAACATGATAGCCGTTTAAGAAAGTAAAGAGACAGATCTTTCAAATTCCATTAGCAAACAGAGCAGACCCTGATCAGACAGCTCCTATAGGAGCCGTCTGATCTGGGTCTACTCTGTTTGCAAATGCATGAAAACACATTTATATGAAGGAAAGGGTTAATGCAGAATGAAGCAATGTAGAAAGCTTCTAAAGGAACATTCTGCATTGCTTTCAATCTGCTTTAATCTACCACCTGTATTTTGAAACAACTATTTCTTTATTTAATAGTTATTATATGGGGTTTTAGTTGTTTATTGATCACTAGTTTCCTCCAGAATATAATTAGATTAATCTTTATCATGCAATATGAACTCGGGTTTTTTTTTGCATGACAGAAACTGTAGAATCAGATCTGTATATTTCCATAAGCAAACAGCAGACCCGGATCAGATGGCTCCTGCAGGAGGCCTCTTAGCTGGGTCTACTCTGTTTTCAAAGGCTTTAAAAGGCGTTTCTATTAAATGCAGGATTACAACATGTCTATATTGGTAAAGTATTCACAAAATGAAACCACAATTTTGCACATGACATCCTTCCTTCAAAAGGAAAATGACTGCACATCAACGCTGTGAATACCATAATTACTCTATAACAGAGGTCCAGATAAGATGCATGAATTTAAACATTTTCAAGAAAGCTCCTTTTTTCTCTACCAAACCCTATACTGTGATGCACTCTTTAGAATCGTCTCTTTTGAGACGATTCTAAAGAGTGGTCACGGTAAAGGGTTTGGTGGAAAAGTGAGGATTTTATTTTTTGAGACGAATCTAAAGAGTTGTCATGGTAAAGGGTTTGGTTGAGAAGTGACGATTTTATTATTTTGGTACCTGTACCTTTGCAGCCGTAACCTTTAAGTATTCAAACACCCAATTTCCCCCTCCCCATAAGTGTGTAAAGCTGAACAAGTTAATTTGATAACTTTGATATTGGACTGACATAGAAGCAAATAGTGTAGAACCTGATCAATAATGTCCTTTGCAAACAGTGTACACCCAGATGAGAGGTTTCCTAGAGGAGCCAACTCATCAGCGTCTGCACTTTTTGTCCTGTTACTCTTTTCATAAAAAAAATTCCCTGAATATTCACAGTATGCTTGGCCTGTTTGAACAACTTCTGGAACAATCGGTCTGAAATTTCATCGTTGAAAGGGTTATGTGGAGTTAGTAAACTCTATTATAACAATTACCGGTAATCTGATTCATATTCTTGATGTTGTTATTTCTTACATGAATATTCATGGAGTAAAGGGTTAAAATAATTCATTTAGCTGGATAAAGGTTAGGGAGAATGCAGGCTCATTCATCATTAAGAATTAGAGTTAAAATTTTGTAAGATAATTTCGTATGGCAAATAGGACAGATGACCATGATTGGTGTGTGCTTTCAAGAGGCTCCTTGAAACCTTGTCTACTGTGTTTACTAATCCTATCCACTTGTAAACATCACTGAAAAAGGGTCAATATAATTTGCATAAAACCATCAGACTTAATATGCGATCATCTCCGACTGATACCGGAGATCAGAGAGTTAATCTGAAATCTAATTTTTTATGTCGCCTGTCGTTGAGAGGAGAAGACTGGGATTAGCGGGATATAAATACCCTGCCTTATCACTTTTGTAATACAGACCTATTGATAAAAAAACCTGTGTCGGCTGTTCAATTCAAAGTTGGACAGGTAGCGTCGTCAACTGTTAAAACACGTATTAATTGTCAGTTGTAAAAATTGTCATTTGCCTCAATCTCAAAGCAGTTATTTCTGAAAGTTTCAGAGAAATGTTAAACAATCTAGATCTTGATGAGATGCCGAGCTAATTGTTGCACCAGATCTAGAACAAAACTCTTTGCAATTCTAAGGACAAATTGGTGTAACATAGATATGGAAGTTAATGTGTGACATCATCAGACTAAATGGATTAGATATCCTTACATGGACAAAGGTCACACTTTATATGACAAAGGTAAGTACAGTTTCATTTACCGGATGAATTTCATCCGTATGAAATAATGCGTATGAAATAATGACATCATGAATATTATATTTAGCTGATTTATTTCATAATGTTATGTAAACACAGATTTTGTTTTGGCTGTGACAGAAACTGTAGAATTAGATCTGTATTATTTCAACAGAACAGACCCTGATCAGATGGTTCCTACAGGAGCTGGGTGATCTTAGTCTACTCTGTTGGCAAAGAAGTGAAACAGCATTTATATATGGTTATCTGACATGAGTGTTTCTTCCTTATCATTTTATAAAATGAGTACATGTATAATCTTTTCCCACATATAAACGTGTTTTCACGTATTTGCAGAGTAGACCCAGATCAGATGGCTCCTATAGAAGCCATCTGATCAGGATCTGCTCTGTTTGCTAATGGAATTTGATAAATCTGCTTCTTTACTTTCTAAAATGGCAACAATGTTCCACCTTCCATACTTCATTATATCTATTTTGCTCATGAATATTCAGTAGGTATCGAAATTTGGAATAAACATAGAACAGGGAAAGGGAGACCACAATTGGATTTGCTTTGTCTGTCTAGTCAGTAATACCCTCTTGGGCCATGTTAACCCGTTACCTCATATGATGTTTTTAGATACAACCTCTTTGAATAAATCTACCAAAAAGGAGCATTAACTAGAGAAAAGGAAACTTTTAGAGTTTTGTATTTTGAAACCATTGTGATAAATAGAGCATTTGCTCCTATAGGAGCAAATGCTCTATTTATCACAATGGTTTCACAAAGTGACTTTTACAGAGTCGTCAAAAGTCGTCAATATGAGAGAAAGGGTTAAGCTATAAGATGTGTCTACTCTAGTACAGACAATTGTAGGGCAGACAATGACAATCATTTTGAGATCATGGGTTGACCATTTACCTCGTAAATACTCATGTAAGAAGTAATATCGTGAGTATTTATTAAATGAAATTTTATGCCCCCACCTTTAGGGGATGGGGCCATTGAGTTTTACCCTTGTCCGTATGTCTGTCCGTACATCCATCCATCCTTTAAATTTTTCGTCAACAATTTCTTGTGTCTGGGTCTGTTCTGTTTGGAAAGGGGTGTAGAAGCATTTCTATCAGGTAAAGTGTTTCCTTATTGAAATGATTCACACTGCTGATAAGCTTTAGTTTATTTTGAATCACACATTCTTTCTTTCCAAACATTACCACACAGACACAGTTTATGGTTAAACACTTTCAGCGCAGAAGTTTCAAATGTGAAAATGTCCTGTATAATTCTATCACAGTAATCATTTTTGGAAAGATTTTTAATTAACTTTTTCCCTGTTGAATATTCATATTAGAAATAATGACATGAAAATTTATTTGCTGAATTTTTATAATGGCATAATCTACTTATACATTTTTAGTATTGGTAGAAACTGTTCAGTCAAATCTATTAATTTCATAAGCAAACAGCAGACCTTGATCAGATGGCTCCTACAGGAGCTGTCTGATCTGAGACTTCTCTTTTTGCTAAGGTGAGAAAAAGGTGTTTATATGAAGGAAAGGCTTCACTCTTTCCATGGTAGGGCTGTCTTTACAAATAGAGTGGACCCTGATCAAACGACTTTTATAGGCCTGATCATGGTCTATTCTATTTGCTTTAGAATCGTATAGACCTGATTCTAAAGTTTCTGGCATGGCAAAACAAATCTTGTGTTCATATACCATTGCATTTCAGATTATACGAGAAAATATATTCATGATGTCATTATTATTTCTAACATGAATTTACATGAGGTAAAGGGTTGAAAATCAAGTGTCAACCTATATGATTGACTGTGGGGATCAAAGTCAAGACCTAGAGATTCTTAGTCAAGCACTTTACTGCATCCCCATATAAGTCAGCTTGTACGGCAGGACTGTACAACAGAGCTACTGATAAGATGCGTAATTTAAAACATTTTCAAGAATAACTTCTTTATTTCTACACCATATCGTACGGTTTGGTGGAGAAATGACGATTTTACTATTGGAGTACGCATGTCTGTAGCTCTGGTACAAGTGTTGCTATAGATAAACTACACCCTGTGACATATTTTGCATTGACTCCGGAGCACAAATGGTGCTAAATGTAACCAAGGTTTCTCTGAGAGAAAATATACCCGTGGGTAGTGAGAATCGAACTTGAAACCTCAAGATTCCTTGTCAAGCATTCTACTGCATCATCATAAAATCCGGCTTGTGTTATACAAGGCTGCACAAGTGTTGATACAAGTGAAATACACAGTGTACCCCTTGACACTTGGTCTACACTGTTGAAAAACTGTGAAAATGACTTGTAGACTGTACATGTATGCAAGGGTTTAACTTTTGCAAAGATTTTTGATCTAGATCAGATGTCAAGTTATATTAACTTGGCATCTCATGAGGTTCTGAACTGTTTAACCCTTCTTTACCTGATCTGAATATTCATGGAAGAAATAATGACTGTGAATATTATTTTTTTTATAATGGCATCATGGACAAGGTTTTTTTTTTACCATGGTGCAAACTTTAGAATCAGATCTGTTATTTTATAAGTAAACAGAGCAGGCCCTGATCAGGAGCCATCTGATCTAACCTGTTTGCAGAGCAATATTCATGTAAGAAATAATGATATCATGAGTAGTAATTAGATCAGTTGTTATAATAGCATATGGACAAAGGAAGTTTTGACCATGGCAGAAACTGTAGAATCATATCTACTTTATTTCAAAAGCAAACAGCAGACCCTGACCAGACAGCTCCTATTGGAAAAAAAGCATATATATGGAGTAAAGGGTTAAAAGGCATTAAGGGGTAAATGGTCATGCATTAGCAGTGTAGACTGAGGGACACTTCAGAGAGTGGAGAATTATGGTCTTTTGGCTTTCCTAGTACTTTAATTAACCCATTTCCACTTAGGCTATTTTTAGACAGAAAAGAAAATATTAAGAATTGTGTAGTATTGAAACCATTCTGATAAATAGAGCATTTGCTCCTATGGAGCAAATGCTCTATTTATCAGAATGGTTTCAAAAAGTGATTTTTACAGAGGCGTCAAATGGCATCAATATGCGGGAATGGGTTAATAACCCTTTACTCCATGAATGTTCATGCAAGAAATAATGACATCATCAATATTAATTAGATTAGTTGTTTTAATAGCACATGGACAAAGGAATGTCTTGCTATGGTAGAAACTGTAGAAATCATATCTATAATATATCATAAGCCAACAGAGCAGACCCTGATAAGACAGCTTCTACAGGAGCCATCTGATCTGGGTCTATTCTGTTTGCAAAGGCATAGACAGATGTATTTATGGAGTAATTAACACAGTTATTTTCTGAACTTACATGTGAATATTTTTGCAAATCATTGTGGCAATAGGTTACAAAATTTTAGAATTATGCATTCATAACGCTAAGGTGGCAAAGTAATAAACACAGGGTGGCCTCAGTTTGTACAATAAACACCTCAGTGGTGTCCTTGTTACTGCAAGTGATCGACCACCCCTGTAACACAATATTGCAAAGCTTGTTTTGTCTAGATTAGCTATCCACCTAATGCAATGCCTGCTTCTTGAGTTGCTTATTTTTTTAACTCTTAACCACAGGTAGAAATGCCTTTTAATGCCTTTGCAAACAGAGCAGACCCAGATTAGATGGCTCCTGCAGGAGCCTCCTGATCAGTGTCTGTTCTATTTGCTTATGGAACTTTTATATAGAACTCATTCTATAGTTTCTTTTATAGCCAAAATTGTCTTATTAACCCATTCCTGCATATTGACGCCTTTTGACGCTTCTGTAAAAGTTACTTTGTGAAACCATTGTGATAAATAGAGCATTTGCTCCACAGGAGCAAATGCTCTATTTATCACAATGGTTTAAAAACTACAGAATTCTGAAATTTTCGGTTTTCTCTAGTAAATGCTCCTTTTTGGTAGATTTAATCAAAGAGGTTGGATCTAAAAATAGCCTATGCGGGAATGGGTTAATGTGATATTACAAAATTAGTTTATAGCTATTCATGAAGTGGTACATTGTTAGCCATAAATACTTCACTCTTTCCACGCTTCCTAATTATTTCTGTAAAAAATATTTTGTCTGCTGTCTGCAAATTCTTTAATTGGATTATCTCCTTGGTTGATTAACACCAAGGTCAAAGTATCAAACTGATTGGATCCTGATGAGAGTTACTCTGCATCTCATCAAGATCCATGCTTTTTGTATATGTACAGTAAAACCTCTCTGCAACGGACACCAAATTGTGTTAATTAGTTGGTAGTTAGGGCAGGTGGTTGCTTAAAGCAAGGTGAAAATAAAACAGAACGCACCTATAGGAGCGTTCTGTTTTACTTCCACCTTGCTTTAAGCAGCCACCTGTCTTTAACACAAAATACTTGATGTAATTTAGTGGCAGTTATTGAGAGGTTTTACTGTAATTACAAAATATTTGCTGCTAGCTTAAAATAGCCTTTGAGGTATTGGGTTAACCAGGTGAGCAAGACAGGGTCCTCATAGCCCTCTTGATCAGATCCTGTGATATGACATATTTAAACAGGATTAGGTTGTGTTTGCATGTGTCCATGGGTAATTACAGCCTATCATATTTACTTGTCAAATATGTAACAATATTGTCCTTATGTAAGCTGCCTGGATAACATTACACTGAAGTCGACTCTCAACAATTTCTCCCTTAGCATAGTGCGTCTCGGAATTGTTTTCACATTGTCTTGGTGACCAGTTTTGATTCCGATGACATGTCAAATTTGTCAGGGTCTCATCTAGATCCAAACACTTTGACTTTCTGATTTTTCATTAGAAAAATGGAAGGAAAATTCACTTTTAGAGTTTGATAAGAAGGTAGTTCTTGCAGATGACAATTATTTTGAGTACTAAGATTTTAAGCACCTGTTATAAAACCTAACACTTTATTCATTTTCAGCATATCAACACTTTTTTGTCTCTTTTTTATATATACATATATTTCTTTTTGCAACATATCTGAGTTCAAATTTTAACCTGTTACCTGTTCAACATTCATGTAAAAAATGATATCATGAAAATATTAATTCAATTCTTTTTTGATACAGCATATGAAAACAGGAAAGATTGGCTGAGACAGAAACTGTAGAATCAGATCTATATTACATTGTATATTATAAGAAAACAAAGCAGACCCTGATCAAATGAATCCTACAGGAGCCGTCTGATATGGGTCTACTCAGTTTGCAAAATTGCATGAAAAGGTGTTTGTATGAGATACGGGTTTGATAAGGGTTTAATTACAGTAAAACCTCTCTTAATTAACCGGACGTTAAATTTAGTATAAATATCGGTCTTGGGGACAGGTGACAGCTTAATGCAGGGTGGAAGTCATGCAGAAAGCTGAGCTAGAGGAGCTTTCTGCATGACTTTCACCCTGCATTAAGCAGTCACCTGCCTAAAATATCTAAATTCTTGTCTACTAGAATTCCAGTTAAGAGAGGTTTTACTGTATTACATGCCCTTTCCTGTCGAATATTCATGTAAGAATTAATGGCATCATGAATATTCATTGACTGAATTTTTGTAATGGTATATTTATGAACACATGATATTTTGGTATTGGTAGAAACTAGTCAGATCTATTATCATTTCATAAGCAAACAGAGCAGACCCTGATCAGATGGATCCAATAGGAGCCATCATTCTGATCTGGCTTTACTCTGCAAAGGCATGAAAAGGTGTTTAAATGAAACTAGAAAGCAAGCTTTAATAACATTTGCATCTTTCAAAATGTTGAAATATGTTGAGAAATGTACCAACTTGAAATATAACTTCCTCAAAATATCAGCACAACAAATTAGAAACTTTATGAGGACATCATGCATCCTTTTGCAAATGCCAGTGTCAAGTGAATTTAATTATCTTCAGTTTTTACTAATACGGTATTTTATATTTATCGGGGAGCATATTAACTATCTGAACAGGTGCATTGTAAAACAGCAGAAAAAGTGCACAGAAATATTTATCAAATATGCCATCTGGTATTGTTACCAAAGATGCACGTACTGAATTTAATAAACGTTAACCCTTTACTCCATAAGTACGCCTTTCTACATCTTTGCAAAGAGAGTAGACCCAGATCAGATGGCTCCTATAGGAGCCATCTGATCTGGGTCTGCTGTGTTTGCTTTTTATATAATGTAGATCTGATTCTCTAGTTTCTGTCACAATAAAGAAAGAGTTTGTTCATAGTACTGTTTTAAACATGCTGTGAATTAATATTCATGATGTCATTACATCTTGCCTGAATATTCATGGAGTAAAGGATTAATGCATATTGCAATCAATCCATCTACATTAACCCTTACCTCAAAGAGACACCTTTTGACATCTTTGCAAACAGAGTAGACTCGGATCAGATGAAGCTGTAACAAGGTTGTGTCATGGTAAAAAATAACCATGTTCATACTTATACAATTCCAGTTAAGTAAAAATCATGATGTTATTTGTCAATATAAAAAATGATGTAATTGATATTATTAATCCCATTTTTTCTTGTATGAATATTCAATGGGTCAACTCTTTACAAAATATATATACTCCTTTTAATGCCTTTGCAAACAGTAAACCCAGATTAGATAGCTCCTGTAGGAGCCATCTGATCAGGGTCTGCACTGTTTGCTTATACTGCATAATGTAGATATGAATCTGCAGTTTTCATCAGGACCAAATTTTCCTTGTTCATAAATCACTATAGAAAATTAACTTAATTAAAATTCATGATGCCATTATTTCTGACATGAATATTTATTGGGTAACGGGTTAATAGATGTCAATTTGTGCAGGTAAGAGGATATTTTGTATGATAGTTGGAATGCCAGATATATGGGGACAAGGCTCAGTATTGACAGTGATATATAACATACAGAGTCAGGGTGAAGATAGGATATTGAATTTTCTCTATGTACATAATATTAAAAATGATAGACAAATATTTTCAATAATTGTAATGTGACACAAAAAATATTATTGTATATGTTTTGGCAACTTCAATGATTTATTACTGTTCTAGTTATTAATTATTTTATTTGATATAAATGCTTTTTCACGCCTTTGCAAACAGTAGACCTAGATCAGACGGCTCCTCTTGGAGCCGTCTGATCAAGGCCAGCTCAGTTTGCTTATGAAAAAACAAAGGTCTGCAGTAAAAACCTCTCTATAACGGCCACTAAATTACATCAAGTATTTTGTGTTAAAGGCAGGTGGCTGCTTAAAGCATGGTAAAAGTATATAGGAGCATTCTGTTTTACTTTCACCTTACTTTAAGTAGCCACCTGCCCTAAATATCAACTAATTAACACAATTTAGTGGTCGTTATTGAGAGGTTTTACTGTATTTCTACAGTTTTCTACCATGGTACAAATTCCCATGTTCATGATGTTATTGGAGAAAGGGTTAATTCTTTGCAAGCAAGCAGTGAATTTGTGATTACCTATACAAAAAGTTTGGTGAATCCGGATGAGATGCCAAGTGATTAATCATCTCATCAAAATCTCAACTGTTTGACACCCTGACTACATATTTTAAGTGAAATTATAGAATAAATGATTTGAGAATTGCAGTAATTGATATTTTCCCCATTATTCAATAAACTCGGTGCTCAAAGAGTGAATCTGTTTGATTCCAAATGAAATGCTGTCATCAATATCCTCAAAGTTCTGATGGCCTTTTTTTTAAAATCCTTTACCAGATAGAAATTTCTTTTGATACCTTTGCCAGACGTCCAGATAAGATGCATAAAGTAAAACATTTTCAAGAATAGCTTCTTTATTTCTTCACCAAACCCTTTGTTGTGACCACTCTTTAGAATTATCTCTTCGAGACGATTTTAAAGAGTGGTCACAACATAGGGTTTGGTGGAGAAATGATGATTTCAGTATTTGAGTTTGCACCATTATCTGTTGCTCAGCTTTGCAAACAGAGTAGACCCAGATCAGATGGCTCCTGTATTCTACAGGTAAACAACTTGCTTGTTCATAATGTCCATTATAAAACTTCTGATAATTAACCCTGTACACCATAAATACACCTTTTCAAACAGAGTAGACCTACAGGAGTCGTCTGATTAGGGTCTGCTCTGTTTGCTTTTGATATAGCATAGATCTGATTCTACAGTATCTGCAATGGCCAAATATTTCTGCGGTCATGTGCCATTATAAAAATAATATTAATTATTATTCTTTATGATGTAATTATTTCTTGCATGAATATTCAGTAGGTTAATTATTAATTGAAAATATTTTTCGAATTGAAGCAAACACTCACAGAGGACGGAGTTATACTCTTGTCACCGTATGTTAAAAAATGTTGAACTCAATAATGTTTATTGTTAGATTGTCATATGAGCTACTCAATAACAGTGTTTGGGTTTGTGGACTCTCCATTGTAATTCGGAATGCTCAATTTTGGGTAAATTGATCATTATTGTGTCACATGATGACAAAAAGGTTAAACTTAATCCTCATCCTGTTAATCGCGTCCTTGCTCACATTTGTAACCAGCTTGGATCCAGACGAGATGCTGAATAACTCTGATCTGGATCCAAGCTGGTTGACATTTGATCAATAGTTTCTCAAAAATTGTCAAATTGGCACCAGATCTAAATTTGAGCAGAAGTTATTTTTTCTGGGTGAGGTAAGGGTTATAACGCATTTACCGCACACAACATGGTTTCCTTTCGCAAGTAATTGATCATTTGTCCGAAGGATTTCATGTCAAACAAACGGTCCTATGACACGCCAAAGCAGTACTCTCAGATGAAAAAAATGCACAATGAAGAAATTGTTTGGGCAGGGGTTTTGGCTTCACCTTAGGCTCGTCTCATTTCTTCGTCTACTTCAAGTGTTTGTGCTGAATGTGATCTATTATAGCCTCATTATATATCATATTTAACTCTTTAAATGCTGAATTTTCAAAATGGAATGGTCAATCATCATTTAATGATAGAGTCTTATTCAGTACGGGAGGGTATAATTTGTGATAGGATTTTGAATGATAAACAGTGCAGACCCTGGTCAGAGGGCTCATCTAGGATCCCTCTTATCTGGATCTACACTGTTTGGAAGTTTTGGCCATGGCAGAAACTTTAGTGTCCTATCTGTATTATTCATATTAACCCTTTCCCTCATATAAACGTGTTTCCATGCATTTGCAAACAGAGTAGACCCAGATCAGACGGCTCCTAGAGGAGCCGTCTGATCAGGGTCTGCTCAGTTTGCTAGTGGAATTTGAATAATTCTGTTTCTTTGCTTTCTAAAATGTCTACAATTTTTCCACCTTCAAGGTTTCATTGTTACTACAGTAAAACCCCGCTAATGCGACCACCTAAAAGAGGTATAATTCTGGGTGCTATATGCAGGTGGTAGCTTAATGCAGGACAAAAGTAATGCAGGAGCTTTCTGCATTACTTTTGTCCTGCATTAAGCAACCACCTGTTTATAAAGACACACATGTCTATTCATTAAGTGGTCGCATTGGAGGGGTTTTACTGTATTTTGTTCATGAATATTCAGTGGGTATTGAAATTTGAAATAAACATAGAACAGGGAAAGGGTTAAGCAAACAGAGTAGACCCAGATCAGATGATTCCTACTATGTTTACTCTGGAAAGTGTGTAAAAGCGTTTATTTGAGGGAAATGGTTAGAAAAGATTATTGCCACAGTTCTGAAAGAATAAATTTAGCCTTTTTTTTTTCTTTTTTTTTCTGAAAAACAAAACAATAAAACAACAAAATATGATTAGAATCATTCTAATAGAATGCCTAACAATTTTGGATCCTGAAAAAATGTCAAGTCACTTGGAATTTCGTCTGAATCAAAACCATTTGGCTATACTAAGAATTCCTGTTATGGTATAACAAGACTGTTCTTCATATAAGTGATATGTTCACACCTTTGCAAAGAGAGGAGACCCACAAGTTCAATATACATGTATATGAAAAAGTAGTCTGGTGAAAAGAAACATATTGCAGGAGTCCTGATCTACACTGGTAATAAAGTACATTTGCCACAGTCAGTGATATCTGTATAGTGTACTACAGGAGCTGTCTGATCTGAGTCTACTCTGTTTGGAAATGCCTTTAACCCTTTCCCTCATACAAATGCCTTTTCATTCATTTGCAAATAGAGTACACCAAGATCAGACAGCTCCTATGGGAACCATCTGATCAGGGTCTAATCTGTTTGCTTGTAGCAAGATATAAATCAGATTCTACAGTTTTTGTAAATTCAAATAAATCCTTTGAAAAGTTTATATTATAAAAATTGAGCTAATAAATATTCATGTTGTCATTATTTCTTGCATGAATATTGAACAGGGAAAGGGTTAAAGACATTTTATGGAGTATAGGGTTAACCCTTTCTTCCATAAATACGCCTTTCTACGCCTCTGTAATAACCACTTCTTTAAACCATTGTGATAAATAGAGCATTTGCTCCTTTAGGAGCAAATGCTCTATTTCTCACAATGGTTTCAAACTACAAAATTCTAAAATTTTACTTTTCTGTAGTAAATGCTCCTTTTGGGTAGATTCATTAAAAGAGGTTGGGTCTAAAAATAGCCTATGGAGAAATGGGTTAAGGTGTATATATACAATTCTCTCTAAACATGGAAAGTGAAATCACTGTAACTGTAAATGGGTTATGTAGATTTGTCTGATTCAGAGCTAATGGTGCATGTCTGCAGCAAATGGCTGTGCAAATTTATGTTCAGTTTGTGAGTATATCTGTTTAAACCCTTATTTCCCTACGTATTTAGCCAGACAAACTTTGTTAAATAGTGCAGACCAAGATCAAACTGCTCCTGAAGTAGCAGTTTGATCAGGGTCTTCACTGTTTGTTACAGCGTCTGTCTTATTCAAAGTTATCAAAATGGTGCAGAACTCACTTATTTAGCTGTATACGACAAACTGATAGAAAGAGTAGACCGAGTGTCTGAATACTTAGGGTAATCAAAGCACTTTTACATCCAGTGAACCATGTACATGTAGTTATTTATTCAGGTACAACATTTGAAAGTCCTTCAGAGGAGACTATAAACGGAGGTCCGATAAATCGGTGCTTCTCACTGGCACTGGGCATCTAAAAGAACCAGAGAAACTCTGTAGTTTGTGGAAATGGATGTTAATCAACACAAACAACATTTGAATGCTGAATTTTCAAAGTACATGTAGAATGGTCCATTATTGCTTAACCCTTTGAATATTTATGCATATATTGATCACTTAATGAATATTCATGAACTTAATGTTTTAATGGTAAACATTTGAAGGGAATTGTTGGCTTTAACAAAAACCATAGGATCAGATCTATATACATGTATATATTATGTAATTCCATTAGCACACTGAGCACATCCTGTGCCTTCAAGAACCGACTGATCTGGGTCTACTCTGTTTGTAAAGGCATGAAAATACATTTATATGGGAGAAAGGGGTAATAACAAAATAGTCCTTTCAATGTGAAATATGGCCGCATGGCATGGATTTTAAAAGGAACATGAGAGCATTTTTCTTTGTAACAATTTACTCCTTAAATACATGTTTTCTATGCTTTTGCAAACAGAGCAGACCCAGATCAGACGGCTCCTGTAGGAGCTGTCAGATCAGGCTCTGCTGTTTGCTTATGGAATTATTTAAATATGATCCTACAGTTTCTGCCATGTGCTCACCATGTGCTATTATAATAAATTAATCTAATTTATTATACCCCATGCAACATGTTCGTCAGTCCATGCTCACTAAAGTTCTTTAACCCTTTCCCTGTTCTATATTTAGTCTAAATTTCAATACCTACTGAAAATTCATGGAGAAAATAGTCATAATGATTATGGAAGATGGAACATTGTAGCCAGTTTAGAAAGAAAAGAAATAGATCTTTCAAATTCCACTAGCAAACAGAGTAGACCCTGATCAGACGGCTCCTCTAGGAGCCGTCTGATCTGGGTCTACTCTGTTTGCAAATGTGTGAAAACACGTTTATATGTGGGAAAGGGTTAATATTCATGATGTCATTATTCCTTACATGAATATTCAACAGGAAAAGGATGAAAGAGGTTTTTGTGTTTACAGGTAATTTATTGGTTTGAATTCTGTGGATTGTAGAAGAATACTAATCAGGAAATACACATCATTACCAATAACAAAATTACCCTAAAACATTCAGACATCCTAAAACATTCAGACATCCAGTCTCCTCTCAACACTTATTTGTAAAGCTGTATAAGTCAACTAGGCACTGGTTAGATAATTATAAAATAGATTGACATAGTAGCAAACAGTGTAGACCCAGACCTTATGACTCCTATAGGAGCCGTTTGATCTGGGTCATCGCCTAGGTTTGTCTGTCAGAATATTTAGGGTAATCTGTGTAACTCACTACCATTATTTTTTAATTTATGAATTAATACTTTTGGATAATTTATTTCCTTTCTCAGCAGTGGCCTTCTTTGCTAGAATATTTTTGCATTATGATTTATATAGGAATGAAGATTCAATGGGCATTTTGTAACATTTGACAAGCAGCTGACATGAAGCTCCTTACCAGGCGTCATATAGTAATAATGATTTGTTTTTTATTGTTTGGAAAAATGATACCCACAGTACTGGCGGCTGATTTAAATCCTGCTTATGAGTACAATGTATATCATCGCATTAGCATCTTCTTGCCATAATTTTAGGAAGATGAATTAATATGATCAGCCATGTTTTATGAGAAACATAATGAGTGTGGGATTTTCTGTCATACGTCTCGGGTTTAGTTGGGAATGTTGACAATGAAAAAGCATTTGTTTGGGTTATTCAGAGTTTTTAGAATATGTTTAACTGTTTGCACACTAGTGACGAAACCACGATTACCTATGCGAATAGTTTGGATCCAGAGGAGATGCCGCATACCCCCAGCATCTCATCAGGATTCAAACTGTTTAACACCTTGATCATATTTTTGCAAAGAAATGAGAGAGAGTTTATCTTAAGAATTGAAGCAGATGACAATTGTTTGCAGATGAAAAATTACTTACCATGCAAAGAATTAAAGATGGAGGTTATTCATGTTTAATTCTTCATCAGCTCAGTAATTCTCAGATGCAATGTTTGTTATTTACTTAAGTTGTCAAATAGATCTGTTTTCAGTTTGTTTTCAAAATCAACTATTCAATTTATTGAACAGTTGAGAACATAATGAGAAGTCAATTCACTCAGGGTCTTATCCAGATACAAACTGCTTGCAAAAACTTGGTTGTCACCAGTTAAAAAAAAATAATGTGATAAGAGAACATATTTTTCAAATATCTGAAAAGCCTGGTAAGATATCATCTACCCATCATTACGCCAGCTTGCATATCAAATATTTTCATTTCAATTTTAACTTTTAGCTTGCTGGGCAAAATGTACTTGTCTTCTTAACTCCATGAATAGTCTGCATATTTATCATCTCAAAATAGTAGTATGTATATATTGGCATTTTACCTTTTCTATGAAAGGCAGAATAAACACAGGCCTAAAAGATGCTTTGTGCAAACAGTGCAGACCCCAGTCAGACTGCTCCTGCAACTGGATCTACACTCTTACCAAGAGGCATAGAGAGTAAAGGGTGCCATGCTTTCTTTTAACCCTTCGCTTGCTGAATTTTAAAATACATTTCTCCTTCTTTACCCATGCCCTGTTGTATAATTACATATAATTATCTTCACTGTGTACAAGTATTTCGCCGTGCAATCACTGCTGTGGAGTGCACTGGTTGCACAATCAACTTGTAAATAGTGCAGACCCTGATGAGACAGCTCCTGCAGGAGCTGTCTCATCTGGGTCTTCACTATTTACAGGTAGGTATATTGACATGAATAGCAAGCGAAGGGTTAACAAAAAGGCATAGAGAGTAAAGGGTGCCATGCTTTCTTTTAAAATAAATAGTCAGAATCTCAATCAGTTTGAGTTAATATGAGGGAATGGGTTGATTTTGTCTTTTATCAAATTTAAAGCTCAGATTGCTATAGTTTTCAATGATACGTCAGTAAATATACATACAAATTCATAACTGATGATGAGTGATTGAGTTTGGTTTTACGGCACTGTGACACTGAATAGGTCATATAGCGCCGATGAATAATGAGATGACATGATGATGAGGTATGATATCAGGAAGATGATTTCAGCTAATCTCATTCGCTGCAAAGCAGTGCATGGGATCAAAACCACCGACCTGCCTTCCTTTTAGTTCTTGGCAGAGGGGATAATCTCCGTCAAATAAGCTAAAACATCCCCTGTGACAATTATGCCCCTGAACCACGGCAAGGTAGGAAGTTCTCTGGGGATAACTGATGATATTTGTGACTGGGTTTGGGGCGGGAACTATTTCACAGGTATATAGTGTATGGTTGTAAAGACAAATGTCAAATGATTGTTAGATTTCTCTATATAGCCGTTTACGCATTTTAAACATAATTTCCTGTCCAATATTCATGTAAAATATAATGACATCATGAACATTTTTTTAGCTAAATTTTTATAATATAAAAGGTTCACAAGAATGTTTTTGCTTTGACAAAAACTGTATTATCAGATCTGTATCATGTTATAAGCAAACAGAGCAAACCCTGATCAGATGGCTCCTACTGGATCTACTCTCTTTGCGAACATGTGAAATGGCATTTATCCAAGGGAAAGGGTTAATGCCTTCGCAAATAAGTAGACTCAGATCCTGGAGCAGCAATCAGGTCAGGGTCTGCTGTGTTTGCTTATGGAGTAATATAGATCTGATCTTACAGCTTCTGCCAAAATTTCCTATGTTAACCCTTCGCTTGCTATTCACGCCAATATACCTTCCTGTAAATAGTGAAGACCCAGATGAGACAGCTCCTGCAGGAGCTGTCTCATCAGGGTCTGCACTATTTACAAGTTGATTGTGCAACCAGTGCACTCCACAGCAGTGATTGCACAGCGAAATATGTGTACACAGTGAAGATATATGTAATTATACAACAGGGCATGGGTAAAGAAGGAGAAATGTATTTTAAAATTCAGCAAGAGAAGGGTTAATATATCATTATAATAATTCATCTACATGTAATTGATATTCATGATGTCATAATTTCTTACATGAATATTCATGAAATAAACGGTTTGTCCATACAGTAATGAGTAGTTTTCTTCAACTGTCCTTCGTGTTTCTTTTCATATGTCAGAATGTCAGAGAAATATTATCTGTATGAGTTGCAGTATTACATCTCAAAACTGAATAGACATGGCACACTGACATGTATCCCTCCTAATTACCCAAAGTATTTGGACAGACAAACTTACATGTAGGCAAATAGTGCAGACCAAACATCACATGAAGGAAAGTCCCTAGAAAAGTTTACATTATAGTTTTTCACAGCTAGTAAATATTGATGATATTTCTAACATGAATAGTGAACAGGTCAAGAATTAAAGTGTCTGAATACTTAGGGTAATAGAGCGCCAGATAAGATGCGTGAATTTAAACATTTTCAACAGTAGCCCTTTTATTTCTCCACCAAACCCTATACTGTAACCACTCTTTAGAATCGTCTTGAAGAGACGATTCTAAAGAGTGGTCAGAGTATAGAGTTTGATGGAGAAATGACAATTTTATGCACTGTTAACTGTAGCTCCTGGTAATAAGGCTAATTTGAATTGTAAGGGTGACACAAAATTGCAGTATCCATAGCAGAAATTCTACGCACATAAATTGAAATCCAACAAAAAAAAAATTCTGTTTGAAGGCTGTCATGGCATTGATCGATGTTATTCTCTTGTCACGTATTTCCTGATGTCCCCGTACAAGCCTCCGTTGTTGTACTGACTGGTACGTGGTGCATCGAGAGTTGCCGACACCAGCATGCAATAAGAGCCTTATTTGTTAACCATTAATGCATTGAGCAAACACTTGTCATCTCCTGAAACTTTTGTCTGTTTTGGCTTTAACGGTCTCCCTCATATTAACCCATTCCCACTTAGACTATTTTTAGATCTAACCTCTTTGAAAGTCTACCCAAAAGGAGCATTTACTAGAGAAAAGACAATATTTAGAGTTGTGTAGTACTGAAACCATTCAGATAAATAGAGCATTTGCTGCTATGGAGCAAATGCTCTATTTATCAGAATGGTTTCAAAAAATGACTTTTACAGAGGCGCCAAAAGGCGTAAATATGCGGGAATGGGTTAACACTTGTTCACGTATTTGCAAACAGAATAGACCCAGATCAGACAGCTCTTACAGGAGTCTGGGTCTGCTCTGTTTGACATGATATAAATATGATTCTACAGTCTTTGTCAAAGCAATAAAATTCCCTTGAAAAGTTTGTATTATACAATTTGAACCAATAAATATTCATATTGTCATTTTTTTTCATGAATACTGAATAGGGAAAGGAATATTCATGTAAGAAGTAATGACATCATGAATATTTATTATCTGTATAATGGCATCATGAACAGAGAAGTTTTGACTCTCACTAAAACTGTAGAATTAGATCTGTATAATTGCATAAATCAGACGGCTCCTGTAGGGTCTACTCTGTTTGCAAAGATGTTAAAAGGTGTTTCTATCAGGTAAAGGTCAGAGGTCCAGATAAGATGTGTAAATTAAAACATTAATTAATAATAAATCCCTTATTTCTCCACAAAACCTGTGTTGTGACCACTCTTTAGAATAGTCTGTTCGGGCTGTTTGATCTGGGTCTGCACTATTTGCATAAGTCTCAAGAGAGAGAGAAATTAAATGAAGAAATTTTTCAAGCTTTAAGTTATGAAAATTTAAGAGCAAAAAAACATGTTTGAAGTTTAACTCTTTGCATGCTAGCGGCAAGACTATGATTACCTAGGGAAATAGTTTGGTTCCAGATGAGACGTTACATAATGCGACATTTCATCAGGATCAAAACTGTTTGACAACTCTCACCATAATTTTGCAAAGAAATGAGAGAAATTTTATATTAAGATTGAAGAGGACAACAATTGTTGCAGATGAAAAGTCAATTAGCATGCAAAGAGTCAAGTATCATATAGAACAGCTAATATTTAAGAATGAAAATTTGTTGGGATTACGTTAGAAATACTTGATATGGCATTTATTGTAGGGTCTCTTTCCCTAGACAGCTGTCATTTACATCTTTTGTATAAGTACTATCATGTGTTAAAAGAATACTGAAATACTGCAATTACTGTAAATATTCCGCCAGACAAATTTAGGCAAATAGTGCAGATATAGATCAAAATGCTAATCTGTTTGATTTCTAGCTCGTCTGTTTTCGAAAAAAAGGCAAGCTATTGTGATCACTGGGTCTTGGGCGTTGTCGTAGTTGTAGGCGTTGGTGTCATTGGTGGCATGCAAAAACTGTAATGTAGCTGATTAATCAAAAAGTATAAGAGGTATCAACATGAAACTTCATAGGTTGGTAGATCTCTTTGAGGAGAAGTGCATGCAGTGGACAAGCACCAAAATCAGACGAGCATTGGCGCCACATGCCGCTCATGTTTCCCTTTACCTGTTGAATATTCATGTAAGAAATAATGGTATGAATATTTATTAGCTGAACTTTTATAATGGCATATGTACACAGGATGTTTTTGTATTGGAAGGAACTTTATTAACTTCTATTATAAATTTATAAGCAAACAGAGCAGACCCTGATCAAATGGCTCTTAGAAGCCATCTGATCTTGGGTTTCTCTGTAAATTTATATGAAGGAAAGGGATAACAGCAGGGCTCAGGTTGGAACTCTCAATAGCTCCTTTATTTCTCAACAAAATCCTATGTATTCTATCGAGTGGTCACATAGGGTTTTATGGAGAAATTTGAATATGCATTTGTAGCTCTTGCCCGATAATATATAGTAGCTAGAACCTGTCTTAAACGGTCATAAAAAGTCTAATTATGTGTCTGTAAGCCAGTTGGTAGCCTAATGCAGGTCAAAAATAATGCAGAAAGTTCCTATAGGATAGTTTTGCATTACTTTTGCCCTGCATTAATCAAACACCTGCTTTTTTACACTCTATAGTAAAATTACATCTTACCAGAGTCCAAAGTCGCTCCCAGCGGCCTGGCACATGGTCAATGTTCAATAAATTAATAGCCGCTGAAGACCGGTGCTACTGTAGATGCATATTTAGATGTAGGGAACACAACCAAATCTGGTTCAAGTTTTATTTTTTTTCAGTGATTTTGTCATAAGTTCAATGGATCACAACTGATTGTCACATGATTGACTGTTGACAAGCTCTGGCCATTGAAATGTGAAATTCACATTGTGATAAATGATTCGATGATTCCTATCTTACTTGTACAACTGGCAAAATTAATTACTAAACATTCAATGATTAGCAAAATTTATTACCCTCAGTCCTTGATTTTTTTTTATACGCCCGTCTTCAGACGGGACGTATTATGTCGTGGCGTTGTCCGTCCGTCCGTCCGTCCGTCTGTCTGTCTGTCTGTCTGTCCGTCCGTCCGTCCGTCCGTGAACTTTTGTTTGTCCGCTCTCTAACTCGAACAAATTGAATCGGATCCTTTTCAAACTTGGTCAGCATGTATATGGCCAAAATGACTCGGCTAAGTTCGATAATCAGCAACATCGCCCTGCACACTTCTGAATTATCTCCCCTTTTTTAATAAATTTTTAACAAAATTCTCTTGTCCGCTCTCTAACTCGAACAAATTGAATCGGATCCTTTTCAAACTTGGTCAGCATGTATATGGCCAAAATGACTCGGCTAAGTTCGATAATCAGCATCATCGCCCTGCACACTTCTGAATTATCTCCCCTTTTTTATTAACTTTTTAACAAATTTTAAACAAAATTCGTTTTTTGTCCGCTCTCTAACTCAAACAAATAAAATCCAATCCTCATCAAACTTAGGTAAAATATCAGCTCTACAGGAAATTATATGACATTGGGGTTTGTTACAGTAAACCCTGTCCATAGTGACCACCAAATATAATATTTGCATTAGTGAATGCAAGTGACTTAAAGCAAGTAGCTTAAAGCAGGTTGAAAGTAAAGCAGAATGCCCCTTACAGTGCATTCTGCTTTACTTTCAACCTGCTTTAAACAGTCGCCTGTCTTCATAACTAGACACAGAATGCATATATATATATACACCTGGAAACGTTCAGTGTATTTTCTATTTTCTTTTAAAAATCTATGTATGAAAAGGGGGGTTACTGCAGGAAAAGTCATTGGACTTGTCACAAAATCAATAGCTGTCTTCCCTGTATGGTGATGAAGCTAAGTATTTAATTTGGTTACAACAGGTCTATATTATATATATAGCTCTACTAGGCAGTTGCCAATGATAGTTTCACATTGTAACAGATTCAATTTCCTATTAAATTGGCTTATCACTGACTTTGCCGACGGGCGTATTTTGCTGCACAGCGGTGCTCTTGTTTCTGTTGAAATTATTGTAGTGTCGTCTCTTCAGCCTTACAAAAGATGATATGTATGGTTTGGGTAGAAACTGCTGCTGTAACAACTCCGATCTTGTGTTTAGATGAAACAATATGTTTGCACACATGTTGAAGTTGATATTTGTTCATTATAATTGATTCAAGATCAGTAGCACCTCACATGAACTTCTCATTATTATGACATAAGCCCTTGGCTTGCTGTAAAAAAAAATGTCTACTCAATTTTGGATCTAGTGCAAATTGACCAAATCTGATTCAATCAATCTTTATGAGATATTATTGAACAAGTGTCAAACAGCCTGGGTCTCAAAGAGACCCCAAGTTTCTTGGCGTCTTGTCTAGATCCAAGCTGTTCGCAAATGTAAGTCAAGTTGTGAATAGCAGGAGAAGCGTTAAGGGATCGTATAAATAAAGGGATTGGACAGTATCGCAAGTTGTAGATACTGTCTGATTGAAATTTCAGATCATTCACTACAATATCTTTTCATTGAAGGCACTACCCCATGCTAAGCTGTGTTGACAATTCGTGTAAATAGACTGCTTTTAAGAAATAAATACTTGCTATTTGGTATTTGAGACATGGCACAAGAAATGACAATTTGAGAAAGTTGGATGAATCAACTTAAGAAATATGTCATCAATAAGATAAAATGTCCCCAATGATTTGTTTCAATGGAAAACAAGTAATTGATTTTAAAGTGGTATTTGGCAGTTATTTTTTGGTAGTATGGCGGCAGATTCAGAATGAAGGGGTTGCAAGGGTTAAGTATATGGAAGTGATAAGTTTGAATTGGCAGAAAAATTAAATGGCAGCTGATAAACATTTGGAAACATTTTGTACGAGAGGATATTAAAAATGTCAATAGTGAATTCAAGAAGATATTTGTGAATGATGAATGGATTTGAATGTGCTGAGGTCAAAAGGGTTTCATTCTATTAACCCTTTTCCTCATATATAAATGATTTTTCACACCTTTGCAAACAGAGTAGACCCTAAACAGATGGCTCCTGTATTATATAGAACAGGGTCTGCTCTGTTTGGTTATCCTACAGTTTTTGTCTAAGCCTAAAATTCCCATGGAAAATTTACTTGATAAAAATTTAGTTAATGAATATTCATGAAATGATCAATTCATGCAAAAATGTTCATTAGTGAAAGGGCTAACCCGTTACCTGTACCTTTATCTCTTAAATGTAATTTTTGAAGTCTTTGCAAACAGAATAGACCCAGATTGGAATTGGCTCCAGTTTCGACAAGCCATCTGATCAGAGTCAGCTGTGTTTGCTTATGAAATGATATCTATAGATCTTATTCTTTAGTTTCTATGTAAAAAACTAACTTTTTCATATGCCATTATGAAAAATCACCAAATTAATAATCATACAGTCATTATTCTTACATGAATATTCATCAGGTAAAGGGTCAACATCTCCCAGGTGATAGCAGTGTCCCTGTTGAAAGGTACAAGGGTCCTTACTTACCTATGGGGCCATCGGATAATTACATCTTATCCCCTATTTTCTATTTTTAGTTTGTCTGATTTTTGAAGAAAAAAATACGATCTATTGTAGTAACTCCAGCATCAATGTTGTCGTCTTCATCTTTAACATTAGGTATTACTTCTTTACTATTTATGCAAATGTTATGAAATTTCAAATTTCCCACACTTGTTCACCATCACAAGGGCTACAGTCATTCAGACAAGCTTTGGCACCTGCATGCAGTGATCTTGTTTAGTTTCACTAACCCTCTAAATGCTGAACTTTCAAGGTGAAATAGTTTGTAGTACAGCAAAACCTCTCTATAAAGGCCACTAAATTACATCAAGTATTTTGTGTTTAAGGCAGGTGGCTGCTTAAAGCAAGGTGAAAGTAAAACAGAACGCTCCTATAGCGTTCTGTTTTACTTTCACCTTGCTTTAAGCAACCTCCTGCCCTAAATACCAACTAATTAACACAATTTATTGGCCATTATAGAGAGGTTTTACTGTATCTACTTATTAAAAAACTGCAATCTTTACTAAAAAAAAAATTGAAAAGCAAGTAGTGCAGATTCTGATCAGATAGCTCCCACAGGATCCCTCATATTGATGTCTGCACTGTTTGCTTTTACCAGTTAACCATTTCAGTATTCAAGTAAGATATAAGGACTTTATGAATATTAAATAGGAGGAATTTTGTTCATGGCACATGCATACAGAAATGTTTGACTAATGCAGAAACTGTAGAATAGTAAAGATCTATATTATTCCATAAGCAAGCAGAGTAGACCCTAATCAGACGACTCCTACAGTCTGAGCCAAAAATTCCTTCGAAAAGTTTACATTATAAAAATCAAATTAATGATATTCTTAAAGTGATCAATTCACATGTAATTGTTCATTAGGGAAGCGGTTAAGACAGGTGAAAGTCATGCAGGACCCTGCATTTAGCAGCTACCTGCCTAGAAAGTGATAATGTTTTCTTTTACTGAATGTCTAGTATAGAGGAGTTTTATTGAATGTAATTTATTGCATTCACTAAATATGGCATGGATATGAGGAAAAAAAATCCAGACTTCACAAGACTCTTGGGCCATTTGGGTTTCTTATTTCATTTTGTTTTATTTTCAAATTTAACCTCACAACTATAATTGGTACTTTTCAGACATGACAACTGCCATAAAAAAGCCATTTAATCTTTAGCCATTATGAATAAGTGTTATTGCCTATGTATTCAGTTTTGATTCAGATCAGATTTCAGAGCTACTTGGTGTCTCATCAGAACTCGTATTATATGACACTACAGTTGTGTCTTTTATAAGATATAGAGGAGATTGTCTGTTATGAGAATTTCGAGAATGTTTGTTACGAGAATGTTTTGAAGACAACAATGTGTTTATCTTGCTAAAGGCTAACCCTTTCTGTGCATGAAACAAATCACTAATGTCCTTTGCAAACAGTGTAGACCCAGATGAGAGGGCTCCAATAGGAGCCCTCTCATCAGGGTCTGCACTGTTTGTCATGTTACACTTTTCTTTAAAATATTCATCCCTGAATATTCATGGTAAGCTTGACCTGTTTGAATTTGGAATAGTCCATTTGAAAACTCAGCATTGAAATGGATAAAGAACTGTCAATTAGTCTGGGATTGCTTTTCAATCTGGCCACCAAGAGAGAAAGAATTTATTGCTTGAAATTTGGTTTGAAGTTGACTTGTCAATTAACTTGTAAAAATTGAGGCGTATATTCACATTGATATAAAATCAAACATCAAACAGGGAAAATGGGTAGTTTAATACACACAATATTTGTGCGTTTTTGTTTTTCTGGCATGGAAACCGTTAACTGCTCTGTTTAGCAAAACTGTCGTCTTTTCTTTCTCAATGTACTTTTAACCCTTTACTCCATAAATACGCCTTTCTACACCTTTGCACACAGAGTAGACCCAGATCAGATGGCTCCTATAGGAGCTGTCTGATCAGGGTCTGCTTTGTTTGCTTTTCATATAATATAGAACTAAGATATGACTCTACAGGTTCTGCCATGGCTTAAAAGTCCTATACCCATGTTTTGTTATAAAAAAAATAATCTAATTAATTTTGTGTGACATCATTATTTCTGACATGTATCTTGTGTCATGAATATTAATTAGATTAATTTATTAAAATAGCACATACACACAGGAAATTTTGGCCATGTAAAATTATATGATTATCTATATTATATCATAAGCAAACAGAGCAGACCCTGATAAGATGGCTCCTATAGAAGCTGTCTTATCTGGGTCTACTCTGTTTACAAAGGCGTAGAAAGGCGTATCTATGGAGTAAAGGGTTAGGGGTTTGACCACAGAGTCTAGGTTTTTTCACAGATCTATAAATTTGACATCCTAAAGTGGAAAATGGTTTTGTTTGATTTCTGTACAGTAGAAACTCTCCATAGCAGCCAATTAACCCTTCACTACATTAATATGCCTGTCTATGAATTTGAAAACAGAGAAGACCCAGATCTGAGCCATCTGATCAAGGCCTACTGTGTTTGCTTATGAAACAATATAGATATGTCTACCGATTCTGCCATAGCCAAAATTTGCTGTGTTCATAATGCCATCATAAACAATGAATCTGATTAATATTCATGACATCATTATTTCTTACATAAATATTCATGGAGTAAACATGCGTGCGTATCTTTAATAGCTTAATAATACAGAAGGTAAGTTATGCAGCTCCTTTAGGAGCTTTCTGCATAGTTTTCATCCTACTTTAAGCAACCACCTTCTCTTATCCACTCCTGTTTTAGTTTATTATAATTATGGTCGCTATATGCAAGTTCTACTGTATTTAAGAAATACTTGTAGTGTTCATTGGAATGATTTAAATTCTTGGGACAGGGTCACAACTTCAATATATACCTAATTAGGCTTAACCACAAGTAATGCCACTTGCATTTTGCTCATGAATGGAAAAAGCATTTTACGAAGGCATCAAGTGTTTTGATCTTCACTAATAATCCAGTTATTATTGTCAATGAGCGGATAAAAGTGTCAAAATCAATTAGGAAAGTTCCTAACAAGCCAATTAACAGTAAACATTTACGTACACGATACTATGAGTAGACTGTACACTAGTCATTAGATATGTTTTGCATTGAAAAGTCTAATGGTAATTACATGTCTTGTGGTCGTAAAAATTATAGATGTATAATCATGAAATGAAGTGACATTTTACTGTTTGGGCTGTAAAGAAACTCCCGGTCTGATAAATAGAGATATAATAGCCTGTACTACAGTGAAACCTGTTTACAGCGACCATTAAAATTAGGTCTAATTCTGGGGGGTTTAAGACAGGTGGTAGCTTAATGCAGGATGAAAGCTCCTAGAGGAGCTTTCTGCATTACTTTCATTCTGCATTAAGCAACCGCGTACTCTTACGGACCTCCATATTTATCCATTATATGTTCGCTGTACACTGGTTCTGCTGTACTTTTGTGGACTTAGTACATTAACCCTTTTGAATGTCCGAAACTTTGAAAATTGTGTAGACCCAGATCAGAGGGGGGGCCTGAAAGAGTTCTCATGATTTAAGGGTCTGTACTGTTTATCATTTAAAATACCCCTTTTATTTTGAATGGACTCACTGCCCTTCACTGTGTAAACAATGGACCATACCATTCATGAAAGTCCAGCATTGAAAGGGTAGAAGAATTTATAGTCCTCTTGTTTTACCTTTAGCTGCTGATATTTGATTTATTGCAAAACTGTATAGACAGGCTGGATCAAGATCACACATCCATTAGAATCCATGCAAATATTTGAGTTTTCTCTTTAATACCTTTTTATAACAATGAAAAATAAGTTCTAATTGGTCTTGTCACTTTCAATAATAACTCAGCTGACTGTCAAATTTTCACCTGAGATTTACAAATGAGAGGAACTCAAACTAGGGGAGGTACTTAGATGTATTTGTCAAGCTTTTAACGATATGATTTGAGTTGATAATAAATACATATGTATAATTACTGTAATTTTGTATAGCTGTGATTGTATATACCAGAACTAACCTGAGTATTCGGACACCCAATCTCCCCATGCCACGGGTTTGTAAAGCTGAATAATTCAATTTAACATAATTGGCACATTTCTAACAATTTTAAATTAAACTGACATAGTAGCAAATAGTGTAGACCCTGATCAAACTGCTCCTTCAGGAGCAGTTTGATCTGGGTCTGCACTATTTGCCTAGGTTCGTCTGAATTCTTAGAGTAAGTTGGGTAGATGGATTTACTTTCACTGCCATATTTCTGGCTGAATTTACGGCCTGTCCTGGGATAATGCCAGTGTTCAGACTTCAGAGTGGCAGGGACCAAGGGACAGGCAAGGAAACAAGTGTTTTATGGTACTCACCATGTCATAAAGCACGGCAGTGGCCAACATTCCTGTCAGACAACTGAAAATACACGGACATGTACATAATAACATGACGTCTGTCTGAAGATTGATACAAGAATGCATGTTGTGGATGTAAGACAAATTTGGCAATAAGTTGTTCATAGTTTGGGATTTTTCTTTTGACTTGCTAACAAGGTTTGTACTTGTTGTATACACTGCTTACAGAGCTTCATGTATAGATAAACGTGCATACTCAAATACTAAAATCGTCCTTTCTCCACCAAACCCTATTTTGTGACCATTCTTGACAGTCGTCTCTGTAAATGTTTTAGTGTACACATCTTATCTGCATGGACCTCTTGTTACGGTTATCTTTGTCGTGAATTTTAAAGGTGTAAAAAGCAAATGTTGTTTGGAATAAAATGATTTTGTACCATTTGAAATTATACAAAGTTTTAACCCTTTTCTCTATAAATACTCCTTTTCATGCCTTTGCAAACAGAGTAGACCCAAATCAGATGCTTCTGTAGGAGCCGTCTGATCAGGGTCTGTTCTGTTTGCTTATGACATAAAATATGTCTGGTTTTACAGTTTTTGTCATGATAAAGATTCCTTTATTTATAGTATCATTATATAAAAATAAAGTTAATAATCATTAAGTCATTATCCCTTTACCCCATGAATATTCATGTGAGAAGTAATGATGTCATGAATATTAATTAGATTGTTATAATAGGAGCTGTCTGATCTGGGTTTACTCTGTTTGCAAAGGCATAGTTCTAAATTTGATAGATCTGTTTCTTTAGTTTCTAAAACAGCTACAATGTTCCATATTTCATTATAACTATTTTGTCGATAAATACTCAGTAGGTGTTGACATTTGGAATAAACCTAGAACAGGGAAAGGGTTAACCCAATACATGATAAATAATCATGCAAAACTCTACCCATTAGGGAAACTCATTTAATAATTGTATAAAAAAATGAAGAAATTAATTACAATGGCAGTAGTGAAATGTACAGTAAAACCTCTCTATAATGGCCACTAAATTGTGTTAATTAGTTGGTATTTAGGGCAGGTGGCTGCTTAAAGCAAGGTGAAAGTAAAACAGAACGCTCCTACCGGACCGTTCTGTTTTACTTTCACCTTGCTTTAAGTAGCCACCTGCCCGTAGCAGAAAATACTTGATGTAATTTAGTGGCCGTTATAGAGAGGTTTTACTGTATTCTGTATCAAGTTAATCCATTCCCGCATATTGGCGCCTCTGGAGAAGTCACTTTATGAAACCATTCTGATAAATAGAGCATTTGCTCCATAGGAGCAAATGCTCTATTTATCACAATGGTTTCAACAGAACAATTCTAAAAAATTTCCTTTTCTCTAGTAAATGCTCGCTTTTGGTAGATTTATTCAAAGGGGTTGAGTCTAAAAATAGCCTATGAGTGCTGTAATTCCCAACTCATTCACCCCTATGAGGTAAAAGGTTAACAGAGCGGAGACCCTAGCTTCCACAGGAGCTGTCTGATCTGGATGTAATCTGTTTTCAAAAGTGTAAAAAGGCATATATATTTAGGAAAGGGTTTAAACTTTCCCTACTTAGTATTCATATAAGAAATGATAACATCATGAATATTTATTAGCTGAATTTTAATAATTTTATGTACAGAGTAAGTTTTGGTATTGGTAGAAACTGTAGAGTCTGGGTCTATGCTTATAAAGCTTTTTAGTTGAGTCTGAGTTCGTTCTCAAGCTTTTGATTGGTCAGATTTGAGTTCTCAAGCCAAAGGCTCAAATCTGACCAATCAAAAACTTGAGAACGAACTCAGATTCAACTAAAAGTTTTATAAGCATGGACCCTGATCTTTTTCATAAGCAAACAGCAGATCCATCCGGAGCCATCTGATATGGATCTACTCTGTTTCCAAACACATGGTGTATCCAAACGCATGGAAAAGAATTTATATGAGGGAAAAGGTTATTTGCAAGACAATCTATATATCTGATTTCAGCTCAAGCCCTGTCAGTGTTTGTCAACCATTTAGATAAATTGATGTGTTTACAGTGAAATTCAGTTCACCTGTAACAAGTTCAAAAGCATTTACAGATAAAGCTGTCTTCATACTGCTGCTAAGGATTGGAGACAAAATTTGTAAACATTGAGGAACTTTCCTTAGTTGCCATCAAAAATGTCTAATTATGAGCCTATAAGACATGTGGTAGCTTAATGCAGGTCAGAAGTAATGCAGAAACCCCCTATAGCAGCTTTCTGTATTTCTTTTGCCCTGCATTAACCCTTTCCTCCATAGGCAACTTTAGATACAACCTCTTTGAATGAATCTACCCAAAAGGAGCACTTACTAGAGAAAAGTGAACTTTTGGAATTTTGTAGTTTGAAACCTTTGTGATAAATAGAGCATTTGCTCCTAAAGGAGCAAATGCTCTATTTATCACAATGGTTTCAAGAAGTGGTCATTACAGAGGCGTAGAAAGGTGTATTTATGGAGGAATGGGTTAAGCAACTGCCTGTTTTTTTAAGACTCCTATGTTCAATTAATATATGACCACTTTGGGCAGGTTCTACTGTACAGATAAAGCTATCTCCATACTGCTGCTAAGAATTGGAATGAAGAACTTCAGAAAAACCTCTGCCTTTTGCAAAATCTCTTAATTAACTTGAATAAGTTGTTGTTATTGCCAACATGCAATCGAGAAATTATGATCATCTGAAATGAAACGTTGAACACTTTGTTGAACAGCATTTTGTTTACATCAATTTTTAACACTATTATATATGAAAGTATAACATAAGCTAGATGATTCTGAATGACAAACATTGCAGACCCTGATTAGGGTCCATGCTTATAAAACCTTTAGTTGAGTCTGAGTTCGTTCTCAAGTTTTTGATTGGTCAGATTTGAGCCTTTGGCTCAAATCTGACCAATCAAAAGCTTGAGAACTCAAATCTGACCAATCAAAAGCTTGAGAACGAAGTCAGACTCAACTAAAACGTTTTATAAGCATGGACCCTGAGGAAATATCCTGGAGTCCTCTGACCTGGGTTGACTCTTGTTTGCAAATATAGATTAACCCTTTCCTTTATATAAACATCTTTTCACACCTTTGTAAACAGAGTAGACCCAGATCAGACAGCTTCTGTAGGACCTTTCTGATCAGGGTCTGCAATGTTTGCTTATGAAATAATACAAATATGATTCTACAGTTTCTACCAATACCAAAACTGCCTGTGTATGTATACCATTTAAAACACAGCTACTAAATATGCACAATGTCATTATTTCTTACAAGAATATTCAACAGGGAAAGGGTTAACCTGTTTCCTACATTCAAAGGGCCAAAAAGGTATTGAAGATTAAAATCTAGATTTCTTGTACTTATCTTATCATGCAAGTGAACCACTGACATTGTGTATTGAAATGTGCAGTGTGAGTGGATTGGTCATATAAAAATGAATAAATGGAATGAAGGATTGAGACATTTATGGAAAGGATTATATCAACACTTTTTCTGATAGAGAAGCCTTTTCATTTGCAAACAGCGTAGACCAGATCAGATGGCTCCTTGGGGCTTGGGTCTGCACTATTTGCACAATACTGCAAATGTTTAAATTGTTACTAGTGTTAACAAGTGAGTTGGTTTGTGTATGCCATTGATTCTTCAAAAGTACCTTCTCTTACTAATATTGGCCACTGTAAATAGGTATACAGTAGAACCTGTCTTAAGCGACCATTCATTTATTGAACATAAGAGTCTTGAAAAGCAGGCAGTAGCTTAATGCAGGACAAAAGTAATGCAGAAAGCTCCTATAGGCCTATTTGTGCTATAGGCACCGTTTGCCTTAAGTTTTATCTGTCCTGATACTCAGGATATTTAGGGTCAGTACAGATATCATATTCTGGTAAAAATTATTCACATTCAGATCTGAAATAGATTTTGTAAAAATTGTTGTGAATGTGGTATTTTAAAATGTATTTCAATGGCTTTTTGTCAGATGATATGATTTCACCATTTCAAAAGATTTTGAGATGATACCTAGGCAGTAACATTCCATATTTAAATTCAAACGCTTAACCCTTTCCCTCATATTGACACCTCAGTAAAAGTCATTTTATCAAACCATTGTGATAAATAGAGCCTTTGCTCCATATGGGCAAAATGCTCTATTTATCACAATGGCTTTAAAACTACACAATTCTGAAATCTTCCTTTTCTGTAGATAATGCTCCTTTTCAATTGATTTATTCAAAGAGGTAGGATATGAATATAGTGTATGAGTAAATGGGTTAAACCTTTGAATGCCTTTGCAAACAGGGCAGAGTCAGATTAGGAGGCTTCTTTAGAAGCTGTCTGATACAGGTCTGCCCTGTTTGCTTATAGACTAGCTTAGATCTCAGCTATGTAAAACATGTTTATATAACAATATAAGAAAATTACATTATTAACTAATTTCCATAATTGATGGAGTCTTCTATGAATATTCATCCTTTATTCCATGAATAAGCATGCAAGAAATAATGACATCATGAATATTAGAAAGGTGTATCTAGGGAGTAAGGGTTAATCAACATACTTCTAGCACTTTTGTGATAATATTTGTGAACAGCTTGGCTCCAGATCATTACAGTAATTTGGAATCTCATCAGGAACAAAACATTCTCATAACTTTTTTTTTATCTGTGAATGGATTTCAAAATAACGTGGCACAAAATGTTCACCAGACAAAGACGATGTGCCGCGTTCAACTCCCTGGTCCAAAGGTCAAGGTCATCCTTCAGGGTCTAAGGTCGGGGCATAGTGTATCACTAACACATTTTGTTTAAAAAAAGATATCAACAGTTTTGAACTTTTAAGCCATTATTTCATGAATATTCATGTGAGAAATAATATTGATAAGATACATGTATGTTTTATAATGACACATGAACACAGGAAATTTTAACCATAGCAGAAACTGTAAAATCATGTCTATTTTATTTCATGCAAACAGAGCAGACACTGATCAGAAAGTCCCTACAGGAGATGTCTGGTCTGGTTCTACTGTGTTTGTGAAGGTGTATCTATGAAGTAAAATGGGTGAAAGAGATTTAATGCTAACCTCTGGATTTATTTGCAGAATACTGTGTTTTGTATCAACCTTTCCCTGTTTAATATTCATGTAAGAAATAATGACATCATGCGTATTAATTAGATGAATTGCAATAATGGAATATGTTCATAAGATGTTTTGGCTCAGGCAGAAACTGTGGAATGAGATCTATATTATACCATAAGCAAACAGAGCAGACCCTGATCAGATGGTTCCTATAGGAACCATCTGATCTGGGTCTACTCTGTTTGTAAAGGCATGAAAGGCATTATATGGTGGATAGGCTTAATGTAAGGCCACCCAGTCACCCACCTCCGTAGTATTGCCCTAAATATTCGGACGGACAAATTAGTTGAGATTGAACATTGGGTGTCCGAAAATTTAGGATAATTAGGGTAGCTGAATTAAAGTCATTTAAGCACTGTTTGATACATTTATTTGAAATGCACAGAACAGTTTGATCTGGGTCTACACCACAGTGTTTTCGTAAGTTTGTCTGAATATTAAGGTTATTACAGTATCATTTGCTGTTTTATTTCAAGTATTTATTGGTACTCTCAGTCTTGAGTTCTCATTGTACTGATCTTGACTCGGCATAAAAAGGGGAATTTGTTTTTCAAGATACAAGTTCATACAGAATGTTTTCATTTCACACAGCTTCATCACAAAGTTTTTTTTTATTAGGGTCTACGCAGTTGACAAACATTTGCTGAAGTAATTGCTGGAACCCCTTTACTGTTTAATATTCAAGTAATAAGTACTGACATCATGAATATTCATTAGCTGAATTTTTATAATTGCATATGTACACTGGAGGGCTGTAACATAAGGAAACAGCAGAGCCTGATCAGACGTCTCCTACAGGAGCCGTTTGATCTTAGTCTACTCTGTTTGCAAAGGCTGCAATGAAGAAGTGTTTGTGTGAGGGAAAAGGCTTAACTGGAAGACTGGTTGGTTGAAATAAGGAATGATTGAAAAAAGGGAGGGAGTTAAAAGCTTATTGAGCATTTTAAAGGTTCAGACATTTTTATTGGCACTCGGCATGTGACATACACGTGGCTTTATCCTTCAGACGGTAATGCATCATGTTTTATTTTGTAAAAATACAGAGCAACAGTTAAAGCTGCATACTCAAATACTAAACTCATAATCTCTCCACCAAACCGTATGTTGTGACCACTCTTTAGAATCATTTTGAGGAGATGATTCTGTAGAGCTTCTTACCTCTGGAAATATAACCAGTGAATAATATGAAAATTATAGTAGATAGATCATCATAACCCTTTCCCACATATAGATAACTGTTTAGGCACTTTTACAAACAGAGTAGAACCAGATCTGTATAATTCCATAAGCAACTGAAGCAGACCTTGATCAGATGGCTGCTTCAAAAGCCATCTGATCTAGGTTTACTCTGTTTGCAAAGGTTTTAAAATAGTCATATCTATGGAGTGCAGGGTTAAAGTAGTGAAGTTGACAATGCTGATAGTGTCGGCCATATTTTTTGGTATAAGTGGCAGGTACAATTTCCGCTGGCAAACACAATGATACCTGTTGAGTACCCACGCTATTGATAAAGACCACCATAAGGAGGAAAAAAAAAAAGATGTTTATACTTCCTCGCTGTGGTTACAAAGCCTTACGGCTTTAAGAGTACAGGAGATCCCAACATTAAAACTTTCAGTCAGAGCTACATAGATAACCCTTTTCCTCATATAAACGTGTTTTCAACTTTTCACGCATTTGCAAACAGAGTAGACCCAGATCAGATGGCTCCTAGAGGAGCCATCTGATCAGGGTCTGCTCTGTTTGCTAATAGAATTTGAATTGATAGATCTGTTTCTTTGCTTTCTTAAATGTCTACAATGCTCCACCTTCCGTATATCTTTATAACCATTTTGTTAATGAATATTCAGTAGGTATTGAAAGCTGGCCTAAATATAGAACAGGGAAAGGATAAGATGTATACATCTACCCTCTCCTTGTTTAAATGAAATCATTTCCATGTATATCAATTATATTAATTGTTATAAAAGCACATGGACACAGAAATTGTTGGCCATGGCAGAAACTCATAGCTATAATTATTATAATGTAAGTAAACAGAGCAATCCCAGATCAGATGGCTCCTGTGGGAACCATCTGATCTGGGTCTACTCTTATTTTTATTTTTTAAAGGTGTAGAAAGGCATATTTATGGAGTAAAGTGTTAGCCCTTTCCTTGTTTAATATTCATGTAAGAAAAAATCACATCATGAATATTTATTAGCTGATTTTTATGGGTCCTATATTCATATGGTATTATAACAATTATAATATTCATTGATGTAACATGAATATTCATGGCGTAAAGGGTTAAACTACCATTGCATTCAAAATGTGAAATTGGACTAGTTTTCAGTGGTGGTTTTAACATACACACAGCTAGGTGTGCAGTTTGCAAAGTTTTGTATTTTACGGCTTTGATTAGAATGAGTATTTAGTTTCCATTCTGTGGGTTAATTCTTCATTAAATGGTGAGCCGCACAAATTACAATTACTCAGGTACCTTAGCCTAAAGAAATATGAGTCCAAAATAAATTCTGCATTAATTGCAGCAGGTTGATCCTTTTACCTATTTGCGCGCTTGCAGTGAAACTGTGATTACCTATACAAGCAGTTTAGATCGAGATGAGACACCACATTATGCGGCAACTCATCAGGATCCAAGCTGTTTGACACTTTGACCATATTTTTGAAAAGAATTGAGAGAAATTTTATTTTAAGAATGGAGGCAGACTACAATTGTTGCAGACGAAAAATTACTTAGCATGCAAAGAGTAAAGGATAGTATTACACTCATTGTAAACACGGATATCTGACTCGGCTTGCTAGCTTTGAATGAATGATTACAAAACATTTTGGATCCAGATAAGATATTCAGTAATTTTGTATCTCATCAGGATCCAAATTATTTGGCGCACCAATGATTTTGTTTTAAAAAAGAAATGGAAAAAACGTTAGTTTTTTATTTTAGTTAGACGACAAGATTTGCAGACAACACTTTGTTCATGAATAAAGGGTTATATGAGGCGGTGTTCTGGGTGACCCTGGGCCCCCTTCATGTCATCCTAAAGCCCACAAGTAATCAACTCTTAGCCTGCTTAGTAAATGTCAGCTAAATGTTGTGTGTGCTTAAAATTACAAAGCTTAGTTTTCCTTCAATGTCTTTTCAAAAATAATGATCTGACGTTGAGTGTCAAACACTTTCAGTTTTTATTGGACGCGAAGTGAAGCAGTGTCCCAGAGGTCCAGATAAAATGTATAAATTAAAACATTTTAAATATTTCTCCACCAAACCCTTTCTTGTAACCACTTTTTCTGAAGAGTGGTCACAACACAGTACCGGGTTTGGAAAAAAAAATCACAATTTTAGTGCTATGGTATGCATGTTTATCTGTTGCTCTGAGTGTCCCATCTGGATCCATACCATTGATATAGGTTATCGAGAGTTCACAGCAAGCATGCTAAGAGTTGATCAATGTGTATATTGCATTTTAAATTGCACAACCGCATGCATATTGAAACATATTTGTTTTTGTATGTTACTAAAAGTGACACTTTTATCTTTTGCATTCAAATAAATAGTTTTAAAGGAAACATATTTCTACACAATGTTTGTTTTTGTATTACAATGTATGAACCAATGTTTAATTTCTATTTTCAGATAAGATGAAGTATGTATAACAAGAAGACCAGGGGAAATAACCATGTCTGGCTGTCTATGGTTCTGTTGGGATGTTGGATAGCTGTTGGAGTTGCCTGCCCTTTATACTGTCACTGTGTAGAGGCCTTGTACATCTATTGTGATCATGCCAACATCTCAGACTCTGAATTCCAGTCCTTGATAGAGACATCTCCAAAAGAAGCAACATTTATTGACCTTAGCCAGAACAATCTAACAACATTTCCGGAGAGAATATTTTCACAATTTACTGAACTAGTGATCGTTGATGCCAGTTATAATAATATTCAAGAAATTTCACCAAGAGTATTTGAAAATCTGCCTGTGTTTCAAAGGATTTCATTGGATGGAAATGAAATTTCCAGTTTGCAAAACAGAACGTTTGTGAACTTACCAAAGTTAAAGGAAGTGAATTTGCATAATAACAAGATTAGTTTTGTGGATGTTTGTGTTTTTAGTGAGACACCAAACTTAGCGAAATTAGTTCTCAGCCACAATCTGCTGACGTCTTTGTCAGATGCAAATTTAACAAGCTTTAAGACACTTTTGCATCTTGATATAGCTCATAATGAAATTGAAAATCTTGCTGACAGTGCATTTTCTAATCTAGTCAATTTGAAAAGTCTGCAACTTTCATATAACAAGTTGTCATCTTTAACTTCCCTCACATTTCAAGGCTTAAATCAACTTGAGCAACTGCATTTAGACCACAATGAGATTCAGGAATTGTATGGTGACTTTTTTATTCCATTTCGTCAGAAATTAAAAACTCTTTCAATTAGCTATAACAAACTACGAATATTGCGGAGTGATCTATTCTTGGGATTATCGTATTTAGAGAAGTTAGATTTAAGTTACAATGATATTAATTACTTAGGGAACACCATAGTCCCTGGATTAAGCTTGACAGAAATGAATCTGCAGGGTAACAAGCTAGGGGAGATAAGTAGAACTGTGTTTGGCTCAACTCGAAAGATAAATAACTTGGATTTGAGTTTCAATGAGATTACATCAATAGCCAGTGGTGCATTTAGCAGTTTCAAGGAGTCTGTTTATAAACTTCACTTGGAATCGAATCAGCTGACACAGATTCTGACTGGAATGTTTGATGGAATGAAATACCTCCAGTCATTGAATCTTGCCAATAATTCAATCAGCTTTATTGAAGAAGGGGTATTCGAGGATTTGGTTAATTTGAATTTCTTGGATTTGTCTCATAACAGATTAATGATTATAACTCCAAAAATGTTTGTTGGGGTTGTGGCGCTGAAAACACTTGATCTTCACCACAACCCAATAAAAAGATTTCAGTGGCCAGATTTTTCAGTGCATCAGAGTAATTTTGTTATTAATTTGAATTTATCATTTGAGAATGTGACTCATACCTCAGCCAAAGTGAAATGGCCATACATGGAGGGGTCTCAGATCTATTGGGCTAGGTTCGTCAAATGCCTAGAGGCAGAGTTCTGTCCATTTAGAACTCAGGCAGAATTTCTTGCTCCGTACTCTAAAGAGCTAATCATCGGAAATTTCAGTCCTTCGTCGACATACTATGTGTGTGTGAATCCTGAGTTTAAGACAACAAATATCAAAATGAACCAGTGCGGTGTGATAATAACGCCAAAAGTAGTGCATATAGTTACTACTGAAGAACCCGTGGTTACTGCGGCAGTGTTGTCCAAGGCGTCAACGACTTTCATCTCTTTTGGTCATACACTATTGTGCTTTTGGTTCTTGTTCTATTTAATGCTGTGATAAATTAATCTGTAATTATAGAAAATTATTTTTTTCTTTAGAGCTCCTATTAACCAAACACCTGAAAACCTTTGCAAACAGATTAAGCCGAGATCAGATGGCTCCTGCTGGAGCCATCTGATCAGAGACTACTCCGTGTTTGCTCGTGGTATGATATAACTGATTCTACATTTCTGTCTGAGCAAAACTGTCCTGTGTTCATATGCCATTACAAAAATTAATGTAATTAATATGGATGATGTCATTATTTCCTACATGTACATGAATATTCAACAGGGAAACAGAGCTCCAAATAAGATGTGTAAATTTAAACATTTTCAAGAATTGCTCCTTTATTTCTCCACCAAACCCTATACTGTGACCACGCTTTAGAATCGTCTGGAAGAGACAATTCTATAGAGTGGTCTCAGTATAGGGTTTGGTGGAGAAATGACGATTTTAGTATTTGGGTTTTCACTTTATCTGTAGCCCTGGGGAAAAGGTTCGGATAAACTGTAGGAAGTCTAATCTCTGCCAAACTCTGGCTGGTACTCATCTAACCCTTTTTGGATAGAGCTTCATTTGACGCCTTTGTAAACAGAGTAGAACATTTCAGATGGCTTCTACTGATCAGGGTCTGCATTGTTTGTTTTATAATTGAGTAATACAGATCTAATGCTAGAGTATCTACCATGACCAAAACATTCTGTATTCATATCCCATATTAAACGAATTTGCAAACAGAGAAGACCCAGATCAGATGGTTTCTGTAGGAGCTGTCTGATCAGGGTTTGTTCTGTTTGCTCAGAAAGTTTTTTATCTGACACTACAGTGTCTACCAATACCAAACATTCATGTGAACATACGCCATTATAAAAATGCAGCTAATAAATATTCATGATGTCATTATTTCTAAACATTTCTTAAACATGGTAAGGTTTAACCCTTTACTTCATGAATAATCGTATAAAAATTAATATATGTATGAATATTAAAAATGTCATATGAACAAGAGGTTCTGGCCCTGGTTGAATCAGATCTATATAAAATCATAAACAAACATAACAGACCCTGATCAGACAGCTCCTGCAGGAGCTGTCGGATCTGGGTCTATTTTGTTTGCAAAGGTGTTGAGAGTAGAGGGGTTAACCCTTTACTCTGTATATGCCTTTCTACGACCCAAAGTCTCCTCTGTGGTATAATATAGATAAGATTTTACAGTGTCTTACGTGGCAACACTTTACTGTGTCCAAGTGCTATTATAACAATTATTATTCATGATATCATTATTTCATACATGGATATTCAAGGAGTACAGGGTTCAAAGGAACACCTTTTCATGCCTTTGCAAACAGCCGTCCAAACTACATGTATAAGAGATGACAACTTCATATTTGGCATGCATACCCATCTTATGAATCTACCACTTTTTATACGCCCGTCTTCAGACGGGACGTATTATGTCGTGGCGTTGTCCGTCCGTCCGTCCGTCCGTCTGTCTGTCTGTCTGTCTGTCCGTCCGTCCGTCCGTCCGTGAACTTTTGTTTGTCCGCTCTCTAACTCGAACAAATTGAATCGGATCCTTTTCAAACTTGGTCAGCATGTATATGGCCAAAATGACTCGGCTAAGTTCGATAATCAGCAACATCGCCCTGCACACTTCTGAATTATCTCCCCTTTTTTAATAAATTTTTAACAAAATTCTCTTGTCCGCTCTCTAACTCGAACAAATTGAATCGGATCCTTTTCAAACTTGGTCAGCATGTATATGGCCAAAATGACTCGGCTAAGTTCGATAATCAGCATCATCGCCCTGCACACTTCTGAATTATCTCCCCTTTTTTATTAACTTTTTAACAAATTTTAAACAAAATTCGTTTTTTGTCCGCTCTCTAACTCAAACAAATAAAATCCAATCCTCATCAAACTTAGTCAGCATGTATATAGTCAAAATGACTTGGTCAAGTTCGATAATCACCAACATTGCCCCACCCACTACTAAATTATCTCCCCTTTTTTTAATATATTTAAGTGGAATTGTTATGGTTTTTTTTGTCTGTTATGGGGTGAACAAATGTAATCAAATTTAATCCAATCCTTTTGAAATTTTGTCAGCATGTTTATGGTCATAATATCTCGGCCCATGCGTGCATTTGATTTTGTAACCTCAAGAATTTCGGATAAGAAATATGTATGAAAAGGGGGGTTACTGCAGGAAAAGTCATTGGACTTGTCACAAAATCAATAGCTGTCTTCCCTGTATGGTGATGAAGCTAAGTATTTAATTTGGTTACAACAGGTCTATATTATATATATAGCTCTACTAGGCAGTTGCCAATGATAGTTTCACATTGTAACAGATTCAATTTCCTATTAAATTGGCTTATCACTGACTTTGCCGACGGGCGTATTTTGCTGCACAGCGGTGCTCTTGTTTGTGATGCTATGCCTAAGATCTAGGTTATACTAAAAGGTCAGTTAAACAACAGTTGTTGGCATAGTGTTTCACAAACAATTCTTATTCATTCCTTATTTGATTCATATAGATATGATGAAACAATATAGAGGTATAGTAAAGTTCCCAAGAAATTTTATAAGCATATTTCACTGTATAACCATTATAGAAGGTTATGTACAAGGGACATTTTACCATTGTACAAACTGTAAAATTAGATCTGTGTCATTTCATAAGCTAACATGGCAGCCCTGATCAAATGGCTCATACAAGAGCCATTCTCATCTGGGTCTGCTCTGTTTGCAAATTACTCCATGAATATTCATGTAAGTAATAATGACATCATGAATATTAATTGGATTAATATAATAGCACATGGACTCCGGAATTTTGGTCATGGCAGAAACTGTAGAACCACATCTATTTTATATCAAGCAAACAGAGCAGATCCTGATCAGACGACTCCTACAGGAGCTGTCTGATCTGGGTCTACTCTATTTGCAAAGGCGTAGAAAGGCGTATTTATGGAGTAAAGTGTTAAAAGACATATCTATGGAGTAAAAGGTTAATGTTTTCAAGGCATATAAAGGTATCTGTAATGGGTTCATTGAAGCAGGTGTTACAGCAGTTATGCACTAACTCTTTAGTTTGTTCAGGTCAAGTGCAATCAGTCATGTTTAAGTCCAGTAATCTTGTCAGGTATTCAGCACATTTGTATCTGAACATCTTCAGTTGTTTTATTTAGAAATCATTACTGAAGTAAAACCAATTTAATTTTAGTTTAAATATGAAAATGCCATGAATACAGATATGCTTTGATGACTTTTTTGTGTAACAAAAATATGTTTGTTTATAAAGAACAATGCTAACACTGTATAGGGAAATTTATTACTGTAGAACCCTTCTAAAGCGACTACTTTATACATGAAGATATGTGTCTTGAAAAGCAGATGGTTTGCAGAAGCTTTCAGCATAATTTTCACCCTGCATTAAGCCTTTAGTCCATAAATATGCCTTTCTATGCCTCTGCAAACAGAGTAGACCCAGATCAGACGGCTCCTATAGGAGCTGTCTGATCAGGGTCTACTCTGTTTCAACTTTGCTTAGGATATAATAGGAATATGATTCTACAGTTTCTGCCATGTCCAAAAATTCCTGTGTCCATGCGTCATTACAAAAAAGAATCCAGATGCTATTCAAGATGTTTTTATTTCTTTCATGGATATACAGTAAAACCCTGCTAATGCGATCACTTAATGAATAAACATGGATGTCTTTATAAGCAGGTGGTTGCTTAATGCAGGACAAAAGTAATGCAGAAAGCTCCTCTAGGAGCTTTCTGCATTACTTTTGTCCTGAATTAAGCTACCACATGCATCTAGCATCCAGAATTATACCTCTTTTAGGTGGTCGCATTAGCAGGGTTTTACTGTACATGGAGAAAAGGGTTACATCATTACATGTACCTGCCTATCAGATCCAGAGATTTGATTTTCACATTAGAAGAGTTTTACTGTATTTACTTGGCAAACATCTTTAATCTGATTTTGACACTGATCTAAACTGTTTTGACACTGATCTAAACTGTTTTGACACTGATCATGTTTTTGATAAGAAATTTAAGAAAAGCAAATGTTGAATTAGAGGTAGAGATCCAGATCAGATGCGTAAATTAATTTTTTTTTCAAAAATAGCTTCCCTATGTTGTGACTACTCTTTAGAATCTTCTTTCTGAGATGATTCTAAACAGTGGTCACAACATAGGTTTTATTGGAGAAATGATGATTTTAGTACTTGAGTGTGTACGTTTATCTGTTGCTCTGGGCAGATTATACTTTTAGAGATCTAGATAAGAGGCGTATTTAGGAAATCAGGTTCATTTTTAGCTTGTCTGTTGTTCGAAGAAAAAAACCAAACTATATTCATAACTCTGGCATCAATGTTGTTGTGCTCTTGTTTTCTATATTTCTTGTTGGTTTTTGTTAGAAATAATTACCTCTCAGAAGACAAGTGATTTTAATACAGTAAAACCTCTCTAAACCTTGATTTTATTAATTTAGATTTTTTCAGGTATGTGTCTGCTTACTGCAGGATGAAAGTCATGCACAAAGCTCCTTTAGCATGACTCTTACTCTGCATTAAGCTACCACCTATCTTAAAGACGGGCATTGATAATAATTTGAACGTCCGGTTTAGAGGATTTTCACTCTATTTGTTAGAATTGCCTCTCGGAAGACCAGTTGATTCTAATAATTAGCAATAAGAGAAATAAGAGATTTTGCTAAATCAATATGCACCTACTAGTAGGGTAATCGCCTGATTATTATCTATGGTATTGAATTGAATTTTCTATGTATATCAGTAACCTTTAACCCTTTACTCTTTTTTATGCCTTTGCAAACAAAGTAGACGCAGATAAGACAGCTCATGTAGGAGCTGTCTGGTCAGGGTCTGATTAAAATTTCCCAGAGTTTAACATTGGCCTATTTGTTACCATAGGATGGAATCGATGGAAACAATTCTTTATGTCTATTCTTGTTCAGGCTGAGATCACATACATGTACATTCCCTGTGTATATATAATTACTGTACTATACATGTATATAACAACTGTATATTTTATTTTATATCCATCGTGTTTAATCCTTCGGTTTAACCCTTTACCTGTTGAACATTCATTTAAGAAATAATGACATCATTTATATTAATTAGATTCATTTTTATAATGTCATATGAACACATGACATTTTGCTCAGGCAGAAACTTTAGAATCAGATAGCATAAAACAAACAGATCAGACCCTGCAAAGCGCATTAAAAGAGATCTCTAAGAGGTAAAGGGTTAAAATCTCTGTGTTTGTACATTCTGCACAGAATGTATATGTCTGCATTTATATGTAAAGATTTGTAAATATATTTACATACTTTGATAATTTATTTTTGCAATACAAATATTGAAATGAAATATAATTTGTCAACATACCATTGCCTTTTGTTTTAATATTTATTCATTTATTTGAGAGTTGAAATTCATTAAATACATGTCATACAGGTAAAAAATGCCACCACATGATATATGGTTGTATTTGGTCTGCAATACTGTCTGCAATTGCACAGGAAAATGATGTTTATTCTACAGTGGCTGAACTGTTTCACTATTGAATATTCATGTAAGAATTAATGACATCATCAATATTTATTGGCTGAATTCTTATAATGGCATACAAACACAGGATATTTTAGCCATGATATAAACTATAGAATCAGATCTATATTTTTTTCATAAGCAAACAGAGCAGAGCCATCTGATCTGGGTCTACTGTTTGCAAGGCATGAAAAGATGTTAATATGAAGGAAAGGGATAAATTGTTAACCCTTTACTCTAAATACGCCTTTCTACGCCTTTGTAAACAGAATGGACCCAGTTCAGATGGCTCCAATAGGAGCCATCTGATCAGGGTCTGCTCTGTTTGCTTATGACATTATATAGATCTGGTTCTATACTTTCTGCCTTGGTTTAATATTCATGTGTTCATATAAATCAACAATTTCTTTTTTAAATGTTACCTATAAAACCTTAATTACTTGAACTGCTCTGATCTAATATATCGACCACTAAGGGCCTTTTTCAAAGATTATCATGATAATCTTTGAAAAAGGCCCTTAGTTGTCGAAATATTAGATCAGAGCAGTTCAAGTATTTATGTATTATATTAATTCCCTAATTTGGAATATTTTCTTCATTATAAAACCTTAGTTAATGAATATTTATAAAGGTTAAAGTTTAAATGAATAAATGGTTGATTCAGGTGGACATGCATGTTAGATGATATACCATTGCAGGCAATTTTATGAGTACCTTGTAATTAATTTGAATCCAAGTGAGATGCAGAGTAACTCGTCATCTCAACACGATCCAAACTGTTTGACATGTTAGCAGGAAAACACCCTGAATAGCTTAACCATTTACTACATGAATATTCATGTAAGAAATAACAACATAGACCCTGATCAGATGACTCCTACAGGGACTATCTGATATTGGTCTACTCTGTTTGCATAGAAAAACGTATTTAACTCTTTGCACGCTAAGTAATTTTTCGTCTGCAACAATTGTCGTCTGCTTTGATTTTTAAAACAAACTTTCTCTCATTTTTTTTGCAAAAATATTGTCAAGATTAACCCTTTCCCTGTTCTATATTTAGTCCAAATTTCAATACCTACTGAATATTCATGGTAAAAAAGTTATAATGAAATATGGAAGGTGGACTATTGTAGCCATTTTAGAAAGTAAAGAAACATATCTGTCAATTTCCATCAGCAAACAGAGTAGACCCTGATCAGACGGCTCCTCTAGGAGCCATCTGATCTGGGTCTTCTCTGTTTGCAAATGCGTTAAAACACGTTTATATGAGGGAAAGGGTTAAAACAGTTTGGATCCTGATGAGACGCCGCATTATGCGGCGTCTCATCTGGATCCAAACTGTTTGCATAGGTAATTGCAGTTTCGAAGCTAGCGTGCAAAGAGTTAGGGAGTAAAGGGTTAACCTTTTGGCATGTTTGCAAACAGGAAAGACCCAGGTCAGATGGCTTCTGTAAGGTCTCTTCTGCTAATGGAATTATATAGCTCACATTCTACCATTTTTTCCATGATAAAATATTCCCTTGTCCATAATATCATTATATAAAACATTACTTCTTACATGGAAATTCATGAGGTAAAAGCATGGTTTGCTCAGGTCTTGAACAGCCTTCAATATGATTCTTGTCTGGAAAAACCTTTGAAAATGACAATTAGCCTTATAAAACCCTTAAAATTACAATACTTCCCTTGAAAAAAACTCAATCTGTTTCATTTTTTGAAACCAGAAGTTCCAGAATCAGTTTTGAGAGTAAATGAAAATGTCAAAATTGGCTTAAAACCGCTATGTGTATGCATACAAAACTATTTATTCTTACGGGTCCCCTCGGCCGTGTACTGTATCCTCCGTATATCGCTGATGACATCGGAGTAACTCTTCATATGGACGCTTGTTTTCATCATCATTGAACAATGGGCTTCCAGCATACAGACTGAGTATGATTCCACCATTTTTCAAGTTTTTAATCAACAAGTTTGGAATTGTCTTGATCCAACGCAAATATAGGGGAATGTGCATTCAACCGAAAGTGGTTAAGTGACCCAAGATATAACAATAGATTAGAGAGTTTAAAGGTGATTAAATCTGCTAATTGTTGATCATGTAACAAAAAAATAGATCTTGGAATGATGGGCGAACATGTCCTAAACATGTCCTAAACCCTAAATTCCATCTAGTCAATCAGCAGTTACAATGAGAATCGCTGAGTAAGGATGCTTCTTCAACAGCAACTGATGAATTTACAGTTCCATTATGCATCAGATATTACTCACTAATTGGAGGGTTTGTAACGCTGAAGTTGGAATATGATCATATTAGTAGTTCTTAAATTTTAAGCTGTAAACTTTGAAAAACTCTTAAAAAATCCATAAAATTTTGCTCTGAAAAGTTGTATGAATCCTAAAACGGGTTGAGTTGTTAACCCTTTATTCCATTAATATACATTTCTATGCCTTTGCAAACAGAGCAGACACAGGTCAGATGGCTCATGTAGGAGCTGTCTGATCAGGGTCTGTTCTGTTTGCTTCTGATATAATATACATGTAGATATGATTCTACAGTTTCTGCCATGGCCAATGCCATAAATTCCTGTGTTCGTGTGCTATTATAATTTCTAATTAATGTTAATGATGTCATTACAATGTATTTCTCGCATGAATATTAATGGCATAAAGGGTTAAATATGAAAAGGATCATGTTTTGAGCTAATGAAAATGTACTCAGTATGGTAAAAGATTAACCCTTGTCCTATTGAATATTCATGAAGAAAATGACATCATGAATATTAATTATCTGGTTTTTAGCTCACCTGAGCCAAAGGCTCAGGTGAGCTATTGTGACCGCAATCCGTCCGGCGTCCGGCCACATTTTCAAACGACATCTCCTCTGAAACTACTGACCCGATTTTAACTAAATTTTGTCAGAAGCATCAGTGGTTAGGGGGGACGAAATGTTGTTCACATTATGATGACCACCGGGCCAAAAATGGCCCCGCCCAAGGGCTTATCAGTTTTTCATAGGAAAATCTTTAAAAATCTTCTTCTCTGAAACTGTAAGGCCTAGACTTTTGATATTTGGCATGTAGCATGATCTTATGGTCCTCTACAAAGATTGTTCAAATTATGACTCCCGGACCAAAAATGGCCCCGCCCAAGGGCTTATCAGTTTTTCATAGGAAAATCTTTAAAAATCTTCTTCTCTGAAACTGTAAGGCCTAGACCTTTGATATTTGGCATGTAGCATGATCTAATGGTCCTCTACAAAAGTTGTTCAAATTATGACCCTGGGGTCAAAAATGGCCCCAGCCAAGGGCTTATAAGTTTTTCATAGGAAAATCTTTAAAAATCTTCTTCTCTGAAACTGTAAGGCCTAGACCTTTGATATTTGGTATGTAGCATGGTCTAATGGTCCTCTACAAAGATTGTTCAAATTATGACCCTGGACCGAAAATGGCCATGCCCAAGGGCTTATCAGTTTTTCATAGCAAAATCTTTAAAAATCATTTTGTCTGAACTGTTAGGCCTAGACCTTTGATATTTGGCATGTAGCATGATGTAATGGTTCTCTACAAAGATTGTTCAAATTATGACCCCCGGGCCAAAAATGGCCCCATCCAAGGACTTATCAGTTTTTCATAGGAAAATCTTAAGGCCTAGACCTTTGATGTTTGGTATGTAACATGATCTAATGGTCCTCTACAAATATGTAGCTTGGCTTGTGGTCCTCTGCCAAGAATGTTCAACTTACGACCCTGGCCTCTGGGCAAAACTTGACCCTGCCTTGGGGCTTATCAGTTTTTCATGGGAAAAATATGAAATATTATTTTTCTCTGAAACCATTAGGCTTAGACCTCTAATTAATGGCATACTGCTTTGCCTTGTGGTTCTTTACCAATGTTGTTACAAATGATGACTTCTTGGTCAAAAATGGCCCCGCACCTGGGGTTATCTCAGGTGAGCGCTTCAGGACCTCATGGCCCTCTTGTTTATAATAGCATATGTGCACAGGTGTTTTGTTTTAGGTGGAAACTGAGTCAGATCTAGCATAATTATGTCTCCCCCATTTATGGGGAGATATATTGTTTTTGCCAGAGTTGTCTGTCTGTCCGCCCGTCTGTCCGTCCGTCTGTCCGTCTGTCTGTCTGTCCGTCACAAACTTGTGTCGCGTATATCTCTGAAACCAGTTGGGCTAGAGTCACCAAACTTCACAGGAATTTTCACCAGCATGAATTGTTGTGCACCTGGGGTTTTTGAATTGTCTCCCCCTGATAACTTTGGAGTTATTGCCCCTGATGACTTCAAATTAGAAAAACTTTGTGTCGCGCGTATCTCTGAAACCGCTAGTACTAGAGTCACCAAACTTCACAGGAATGTTCACCAGCATGAGTTGTTGTGCACCTATGGTTTTTGAATTGTCTCCCCCTGATAATTCTTGAGTTATTGCCCCTGATATGAATACTTAAATTTATACAAACTTTGTGTCGCGCGTATCTCTGAAACCAGTAGGGCTAGAGTCACCAAACTTCACAGGAATGTTCACCAGCATGAGTTGTTGTGCACCTGGGTTTTTTGAATTGTCTCCCCCTGATAACTTTGGAGTTATTGCCCCTGATGACTTAAAATTAGAAAAACTTTGTGTCACGCATATCTCTGAAACCGCTAGTACTAGAGTCACCAAACTTCACAGGAATGTTCACCAGCATGAGTTGTTGTGCACCTATGGTTTTTGAATTGTCTCCCCCTGATAATTCTCGAGTTATTGCCCCTGATATGAATACTTAAATTTATACAAACTTTGTGTCGCGCGTATCTCTGAAACCAGTAGGGCTAGAGTCACCAAACTTCACAGGATTGTTCACTAACATGAGTTGTTTTGCTCTTGGGGTTTTGAATTGTCTCCCCCGTTAACTTTGGAGTTACTGCCCCTGATGACTTAAAATTAGACAAACTTTACCTAGTGTCGTGCATATCTCTGAAACCACTAGGGCTAGAGTAACCAAACTTCACAGGAATGTTGACCAGCATGAGTTGTTGTGCACCTGGGATTTTTGAATTGTCTCCCCTTGATAATTTTGGAGTTATTGCCCCTGATATGATTACTTAAAATTGAGAGAAACTTTGTGTCATGCATAGCTTTATAACCACTAGAGCTAGAGTCACCAAACTTCACAGGAATGTTGACCAGCATGAGTTGTTGTGCATCTTGGTTTTTTGAATTGTCTCCCCCTGATAATTCTTGAGTTACTGCCCCTGATATGATAACTTAAAATTAGAGAAACTTTGTGCTGCGCGTATCTCTGAAACCAGTAGGGCTAGAGTCACCAAACTTCACAGAAATGTTCACCAGCATGAGTGATTGTGCATCTGGGTTTTTTAATTGTCTCCCCCTGATAACTTTGGAGTTACTGCCCCTTATGACTTAGAATAAGAGAAACTTTACTTTGTGTCACATGTATCTATGAAACCACTAGTACTAGAGTCACCGAACTTCACAAGAATGTTGACAAGCATGTGTTTTTGTGTACCTGGGGCTTTTGAATTGTCTCCCCCTGACAATGTTGGAGTTATTGCCCCTGATGACTTAAAAATTAGACCCTGATAAGTTTGGAGTTACAGACATTACACTTGTGTATTGGAAAGAGGATGGGAGGGGGAGACATCTGTTTTTGTGACAAAAACAAACCTCTAGTTTCATAAGCAAATAGCAGACCCTGATCAGACTGTTCCTATAGGAGCTGTCTGATCTGGGTCATCTCTGTTTGCAAAGGTGTGAGAAAGTGTTTATATGAGGGAAAGGCTTAACAGACAAGAGTATAGATAAGAAGGCTCCTGTCAGACTCTGTTTGCTTATGAAATAATATGTATCTGATTCTACATGTTCTGTTATGTTAAAAAATATAATGCCTTTATAAAAATTCAGCCTTTAAATATTCATAATTATTCATCATTATGAACAATAATTTTCAAACACAAATAGGTTAACCCTTTCCTTCCTACAATCACTTTTTCATGCCTTTGCAAGCAGAGTAGACCTTCATCAGATGGCTTCTGTAGAAGCCATGTGATCAAGGTCTGGTCTGTTTGCTTTATATGAAATTATAATCGATCTGCCAATACCAAAGTTGCAAATAATAAATATTCATGGTGTCATTTTTTTCTTGCATGACTATTCACCAGGGACAGGGTAAATATCTGTGACCTGCTCCTGATACCTTAATGTGCCAGGGTGACAGTAACAGAAGACACCCTGATGTATACTGACAGCTAAAGACCCGGACCACATGCCACATTTCCATGGCAGTTTCTGATCAAAAGGTTCTGGTCTTTCCCTGTTGCATATTCATGTGGGAAAGAATGACATCTTGAATATTTATTAGTTGAATTTTGATAATGCCATATGTAGATCTACAAGTTTTTTTTTGTATTGGTAGAAACTAGTTTTCATCAGTAAACAGCACACCGTACAGGACTGTCTGATCTGGGTTTGCAAAGCGTGAAAAAGTGTTTGTATGAAGGAAAGGATTAACAGTTGATTCTGATCGCTTGCTGTATTATTTTAATTTGACCTATACTGTTTGCAAACTCATAGTACATACAGTCTATTGGTTGATATTTCAACTTTTCTTGAAGCTTGGAGAAAATATTAAAACTACTTTCTTTTCCTTGATACTTGCATTAGGATTGGTATAAATTTTAAATTGCTTTGAAGGTTGATCAGTTGAATAGGATTGCACAAATCCAAGTGACTTGTTACTTGTACATGTGACCAACGTTGAGTTTTTTACAATCTAAGGGAAATAACTCATATTACGCTTCAAATGCATAACATGAAGGTTACTTGCCTTACGGTGACGGTGAGTTACCTACTTTCTGTTTGTTACTATAGAACCTCAATGAATATTTATGTAAGATATAATGATGTCATGAATATTAATTAGATTAATTTGCTGTATTTGCACATGGGCACAGAGGTTTTTGACCAGGGCAAAAACTGTTGAATCATAATCTGGGTCTACTCTGTTTGCAAAAGCGAAGAAATGTGTAATTATGGAGTAATGGGTTAATCCTTTGCCTGATTAATATTTATGTAAGAAATAATGACACGATGAAAATAAATACGCTGCTTTATCTTCGCACATGACACACAACTTTGGCCATGGCAGGAATTCTAGAATTAGATGTACTTGCACATAATTCAACAGACAAAGAAGACCCTGACCAGACAGCTCCCACAGGAACTGTCAGATCTCGGATCTGTTTGTAAATGCATCAAGTGTCTTGAAGTCTAGGGTTAACCCAATGCTATGCCTTTGCATACAGAATAGCACACAGCTACTGTTTGCTTATAAATGGAATGATATAGATCTGATTCTACATTGTCTGCTATGGCCAAACATTCCTTTGCTCCTATGCCATTATAAAAAGGTAGGGGAGACTGGGGCTAGTTGATACATTTTTTACATTTTGTGCTTTTTTTTCATCTGATTTAGAAAATATGGAAAATCAGTGGTACAAGTCTGAATGTATTGAATGTGCTTTATTTAAACAAGGGCTAGTTTAGGACACAGAATTGAAGTTAACGAATATATAAAACGATTTTTATAGCCTTTTTAGTGTATCAACAAACCCCATAGTCGGGGCTAATTGGTACATAGTGTGGGGCTACTTGATACACGTCACTGACGTCAGTAGCTAAAGTCATCAGCATCTGAATCGCAATTCTAGCAAAAATAAACACACCATTTAGAAACATTTGTACATTCGACATGGTCTCATTCACTGTAATCAACACGTTTAATCCACTTCTCGCGGGGCTTCGAGTTAGATTATGGTTCAAGGCCGACTGGGCAATACCATTCGTTATCATCAGATCATTCAGATTATTCTAAACGTTTTGTCTCAATTTTTACGTTTTATTATTGTTTACTTTTTAGGCGCTTTAATAAGTCCCTTCTTGTTATTGTTGTTTGCTATCAGAATTGCATCTGGTGATAGATATATCGCACCTGTTCGTTTTCCCTTTTTAAATATGGACCATCCTGAAACAAACTGTAATTCTGATTTAAACTGTTCTCTTCTTAATTAAAACATAGTGCACGTCTACCGCCATCAATTTTGATATTTTATTATTACCCTGATAATTTTTTTATAAAACAATAATATATTTTACTTTTTGTTATATTTTATGCGCGCTACTTAACCATTAGCTGTTAATGCGTGGTAAAACAATAAATAGATAATAAACAGATGTCTCCCCCTCCCCACCCCATACACACACCCTTCATACCAATACATACACACTGCGACATATTGTCACATTTCTGTACATGAGAAATCGACCGGACAAGATGTGTGACAGACAGACAGACAAGCAATTATAACAAAAACAATATACACAGGGAACTAATTCAAAATGTTGCTACCATTGTAATGGACTTGAAGAATGATACCCCCCCTCATTATGCGCTTTCCACACCACATTTTTTCAAGAAAAAAAATGATAACAGCTTATGACTCCAAAAATATAGATCATTGTACATGACACTTCCTCTCATCATGCTCTTTCCATGTATGAAGTTTCAATCCAATAGAATGAGATCTACAGGAGTAATCGCAAGGACAAAAGAGTGTGAAAAAATGTAAAAGGGGCAATAACTCCAATATTAGTGCAGCCAAAGTTACGGACCTTGTGCATGACACTTCCTCTTATCATGCTCTTTCTATGAATGAAGTTTCAATCAAATGGCATGGGCTATAGGAATTATCGTCCGAAAAAAGTGTGAAGAAATGTACAAGGGACAATAACTCCATTATTAGTGAAGCCAAAGGTGTGGACCTTGTGCATGCCACTTTCTCTCATAATGCTCTTTCCATGTATGAAGTTTCAATCATTTCAATCCAATGAGAGTTGTCATCCGGACAAAAAAGGTGAAAATGTACAAGGGACATTAACTCCAATATTAGTGAAGTCAGAGTTGTGAACCTTGAGCATGACACTTTCTCTTATAATTCTCTTCCTATGTATGAAGTTTCAATATGATGGTACGAGCCATATAGGAGTTATCCTCCGGACAAAAAAAGTAAAAAAAAATGTACATTGGGCAATTAACTCCAATATAAGAAAAGCCAGAGTTATGGACCTTGGGCATGACTCTTCCTCTCATAATGCTTTTTTCCATGTGTAAAGTTTCAACAAACTGGCATCAGGCATATAGAAGTTACCGTCCGGATAAGAAAGAGTGACAAACAGACGGACAGACAGACAACTCTCACAAAAACAATATGTCTTCCCCATATAAATATTGGGGAACATAGGCTAATTAATAACGTCTAGATCTACCTTAAGAAGTGGAAAAAATCACATTGTTTCTTACATAACTATTAGAGGCGTGCAGTTACTTGGTAGATTATATAAGAGCATATTTATATACAAAATAGTTTATAAACTAGCAGTAACTGTATCAGCATTACTTCTAATGATACAATTTAGAAATAGAAATAGTAGAACTGAGCATGAAACATATAGATCTAGTTTATTTTGACCGATACTAATATAATATACTGTATCAAATAGCCCCAGGGCTTGTGTATCAATTAGCCCCAAGCCAACTTCCTATCAAAATGGACTCGTCTATGTTACCTAGATCAAAACTGTTCCAAATTACGCTCATGCCATCGCTATAAACACATTATATTTCAAGCTGAACCTTACACATAAAGTAAATGCACAATAGTAAACGATTAGTTACTGATTAACAAAATAAACCCAAATTTTACTTACGTTGTTATAAATCATACAAATGGACATACAAGATGCAATTATCGTCGTAGAGGGTTGGCGTCAACAGCAAAACGGCCGCAATATTTAACTGGTTTTAAAAATGAAGTAATTGACGTCACTTTCGTAGGTTTTTAATTATTATGTGTGCTGTACCATCTAGCCCCATGTATCAACTAGCCTCAGTCTCCCCTATCTAATGAATATCCATGATGTCATTTTGTACATGAATGTTCATCATGCAAAGGGTTGAAACTAAAAAGCATTGAATGTAGTCCTGCCAACCTTCAGTTTCTCTCCAGTTTCAGTTTCTCTCCAGTTCTGAGACAAAACTTTCTTGTAATTCCAACCGTCAAAATGAAAGATCTTGTCCCGTTGTCCGTGACCTCAGTTTTAGTACAAAATAGTCGGCAATTTGTCTGGATGATATACCCTCAACCCTTTTGGACATTATTTCGAAATGTATTGTGCTGATGCATCTTGGGAAGGGAAAATGTTGCATACTGCTTTGATGTCTCTTTAACCTTGGACCTTGGCCTCATTTTAAGTAAAACGTCTGAAATGTCCCCAACCCCTTGAGTTAGGGATAATACGAGGAAGGTATCGTACCCGTGCTTCTCTTTGCCCACCCACCCCCTCTCTCTGGGGCATCCAATTAGCCCATAGTTGGCAAAAAAGAACGTTTATCAGCACGACCAACCAACCAATCTTGAGTGAGGATTTCAAAATGTCGTGTTTGGATGCATCTTGGTAAGGCAGGGTGTCACATACTACGTTGGTGTCTCTAACGACATTGACTCTGGCTCTGACCTTGACCTCAGTTTTATTAAAAGTTTGTCAAGAAATTTGTCTGGAGTATAGAAATGCTAACAGCACTCTGGGGACAATTCATTGATCGACAATACTTGCTTGTTTACACATTTTTTTGGTACCGGCAGACACTAGATTCCAATCTATTATAATTTCATAAGGTGTGATGGGTGTAAAAAGGTGTGATGAGTGTAAAATGGTGTGATGGGTGTAGTTATATGAAGAAAAGGGTTAATGATAAGAACCAGCCATGAAAGTAACCCTCCAAACTCAAATGGTATAAGATGAACCCCACTTGTGTAACAATAGTCAGGAGCGTAGCTGAATCCAAATGTAATGTACGAACCGTGGCTATAGGAGTCCGAAAGCGTGCTCCCCGGAAAAATAGCATTGTATAGATTTTAAACCATTGTTATATGCCGTCTTCAGGGGGACGTATTATGTCGTGGCGCTGTCCGCCCGTCTGTCCAATCACACGAATTGATGGTTATGTGACACTGAAAACAAAATATCTTTTGTATGTGACTAAATTTTCACTTTATGTGACTATTTTGAACAAAATAATTATCACATAACACTCAATCCGTGAGAACGTCCGTATGTCCGTGAACTTTTGTTTGTCCGCTCTTTAACGGAAACGAATACAATCCAATCCTTTTCAAAATTTGCCAGTCAGCATGTATATTACCATACTATCTCGGTCATGTTCGATAGATAGATATATTTATTTCAATATTGTGCAAGTAACATTGTTACAATAGCAATACACTGAAAAAAAGCAATGCATATAATATACACATCATGAAATAATTAATGAACCATATCAGTCACATCAATATCAAGGATGACACAAAAAAGGGAATATGATCTCTTATTTCCATTGCGGTCCTTGATAGTTGTGGTCTGACATAGAGAGGCATGAAAATAATATAAAATGAAAAGAATTAAAAAATCTATATAGTCAGTACAAATTTTTATTATGTTTACTGCATACCAGCAAGATTGCCACAGACACTCCAGAATTATCTCCCCTTACTTTATGAATTGTCATGAATCTTTGCTTGTCCGCTCTCTAACTCAAGCCAATGTTATCCTATCCTTTTCAAATTTTGTCAGCCAGTATATTATCAAAATGTTTCAGTCAAGTTCGATAACCAGCAAGATTGCCCCAGACACACCAGAATTATCTCCCCTTACTTTATGCTTTTTGGTGAACTTTTGCTTATCAAACAATTGTAATCCAATCATTTTCGAATTTGGTCAGCATGTATATTACCATGTCTCAGTCAAGTTCGATAAATAGCAATACTGCCCTTGACACTCCACAATTATCTCCCCTTACTTTATGCCACCTGATATTGAGCAATGACCTTTCAATTTCAAGATATTTGACGGGCGTATATTGTGACATGTTGGCACTCTTGTGATAAATAGAGCATTTGCTCCCATGGGGGCAAATGCTCTATTTATCATAATGGTATCTAAGGGTGACTTTCACATCTAGACTTCAAAATGCGTCAATTTGAAAGGAATGGGTTAAAGCTTACATGTCAAGACAGGTCGTTTATCAAAGTCTATCATCCTTAGCTTCGATTTTTGTTGCGTGCGTAAGTGCGTATCGCTAGCTACGCCCCATATAATTATGTGAATGAGTTAAAACCCTTTCAAGAGCTGATATTTGAAATGGACTGTTTTCAAAATTCAAAATTGTCAAGGTTACCATGGATTTTCAGAGATAGATTTTAAGAAAAGTGTAACATAACAAACAGTGCAGACCGCGATGAGAGGATTCCTCAGGGAGTTCTCTCATCTGGATCTACACTGTTTGTAAAGTATATTAGTGACTCGTGCCCCACACTGAAAAGACAACCACATAATGCAACCACATAATTTATTAACATAGGAGTCTTTAAAAGCAGGTGGTTGCTTAATGCAGGATAAAAGTAGTATGCATAAAGATCCTATATGAGCTTTCTGCATAACCTCTATTCTGCATTAAGCTACCATCTGTTTTAAAATCCCAAATTATACTTCTTTGAAGTGGCCGTATTAGCGAGATTTTACTGTAAGTAAATGAACAACGTTATTTCCCTGCATTTAAACCAATTCGCAATTAACTATTTCCAATAAAAAATATTCACTCGAGTTGACTTGATTGTTACTATCAACTTTTGTTAATGTCATTTACATATTGGTTCCTGCGTGCTTCAATGACGTCAAATACTAGCGACTTCTGGATGTCTGTTTTATCTTTGGAATATGATTACTAACAGCAGAGGTGTTATTGGCAGGCTGAGAACAGTTGATTGATGAACTCATTTGCATATGACGTCAGAGCTGTTACCGCGTGTAGTCGAAGATTTATAATTGTGAAGAGAAAGATGCTTTTTTTCAATGCGTCTTCGCTTTAAACAACTTAACTGATAAACAAGTCATGTTAGTTTAAAAAAAAGTATACATATCTCTTCTACATTTACTGGAATTTTTCCAATAATCAACTCGAAATTATAACTGGCAGGCCGATCACGCATAACATTGAGCAATATTTTAGGGGAAATTGCAAGGTACACGCATCTGGTTTATTATAAAAAGCTTAACCATTTTCCTACTGCATATTCATATAGACAATAGTAGATCTTCATAATGACACCATGAGCAATGGAATTTTTGACAATCGTGCAGAGGTCCAGATAAGATGCGTAAAATAAAACATGTTCAAGAATAACTCTTTTATTTCTCCACCAAACCCTATGTTGTGTGACCACTCTTTAGAATCGTAAAGAGGAGACGATTCTAAAGAGTGGTGGCAACATAGGGTTTGGTTGAAAAATGACGATTTTAGTATCTGAGTAAGCACAATTAAGAGACGATTCTAAAGAGTAGTGACAACATAGGGTTTGGTTGAGAAATGACGATTTTATATCTATTTAGATCTACGTACATTTATCTGTTACCCCACCTTGATAAAATTGTAGAATCAGATACATGTATATTGCTTTATAAGACACTCAGAACATACATTGATCAGAATGCTCCTACACGAGTCGTTTGATCGGGGCCTATCCTGTTTGTGTTTATATGAAGTTAAGAGTTAATAATACTCATTGTTGTGATTTCGCGTGAAAAAACATGTAGATTTGTAAGACACGTACAGTAAGATTTTTTTTTGAATGTCAGGTGCGAAGCTAGCACGTGCGTTACATCAATATGAAAGGGGAAAACATTACTATAGCCCAAATGGAACAAAACTCGGGGGCTAAGAGGGGGTATACTTTGTTAAACGTTCTGTTCAGAGAGGTTTTACTGTATTCCAAAATTCATACAGGTCAAGCTTATGTTGAATATTTAGGAGTTTCTCTAAAGAACAGTGTAACATGACAAACAGTGCAGACCCTGTTGAGAAGCCCCCCAGGCTATAGTCAATTCCAAAAAGAAACAAAAAAACAGTATCAGAGGGTTTATGTGCGTGTGTGTGTGTGTGTGCGTTTGGGTGTGTGGTTGTGTGTGTGTGTGTGTGTGTGTGTGTGTGTCATGCTGTCTATCGGTGTTTTGGTGGTGGTTGCGTTTTGCATGTGGCTTTGCCTGCTTGACTTTACTACTTTTCCATTTATGCCCTGCTTGCTTATGAATCTTCAGTTTTCTGCTATGGTCAATATTTTCTGTGTTCAGTGTTCACCATAGAATATAAAAGATCACCTGATTAACAGAAATTATTTTCTTATTTGAATATCCATGGAGTAAAAAGTTGAAGAAGGTGGATGGAATTCAAGATCCAATGATCCAATATGTTGTTTTTGAAAGTATGAGATGCATCTTGGAACAGAGGTCCAGATAAAACGCATAAGTTAAAACATGTTCAAGAAAAACTTCTTTATTTCTTTTCCGATCCCCATGGTGTGACCACTCTTTAGAATCGTCTCTCTTCGAGATGATTCTAAAGAGTGATAACAATATATGGTTTGGTGGAGATATGACGATTTTAGTACTTCAGTACGCACGTTTATATCTGTTGCTCTGTCTATGGAATTATAGTGTTTGCTCTTATATTGTTGGCTCTTATCTGATGTTCTGATAACATGATGGTACTCATTAATATCCTTTACATAATGAATATATTTATGGAAATAAAATGCATTAATTACCTTTATAATAGTTTATGAACAAAATACACTTTAGCCCTGATAGAAACTGTATATCAGATTTTATTATACCTCAATATAACCTTCAATGCAAAACTCCCGTAGACCTAAAATGTGATATTACGATATATCACCCTCGGAATGCGCTTCCAAGTGAATATACATGTATCAGGATATATCACCCTCAGAATGAGCTTCCAGGTGGTCAATAGTGGTCGATAAATGCTGCTCGGTATAGGGCACTCCTATTTTGTGTCTCGAATATGTTTGTAAATGCATCAAGTGTCTTTGAAGTCTAGGGTTAACCCAGTGCTATGCCTTTGCATACAGAGTAGCACACATCTACTGTTTGCTTATAAATGGAATGATATAAATCTGATTCTACATTGTCTGCTATGGCCAAACATTCCTTTACTCCTATGCCAATATAAAAAGGTATCTATTGAATATTCATGATGTCATTTTATTACATGAATGTTCATCAACTAAAAAGCATTGAATGTAGTCCTGCCAACCTTCAGTTTCTCTCCAGTTCTGAGACAAAACTTTCTTGTAGATCCAACCGTCAAAATGAAAAACCTCGTCCCGTTGTCAGTGACCTCGGTTTTAGTACAAAATAGTCGGCAATGTGTCTGGATGATATATCCTCAACCCTTTTGGACAAGATTTCGAAATGTAATGTGCTGATGCATCTTGGGAAGGGAAAATGTTGCATACTGCTTTAGTGTCTCTTTAACCTTGACCTTGGCCTCTGTTGAAGTAAAACATTGTCTGAAATTTGTCCAGATGAAATATTCTCAAGCCCTCGAGTTAGGGGTAATACGAGAAAGGTATCGTACCCGTGCTTCACTGTGCCTACCCACCCCCTCTCTCTGGGGCATCCAATCAGCCCATAGTTGGCAGAAAGGAACGTTTATCAACACGACCAACCAACCAACCTTGAGTGAGGATTTCAAAATGTCGTGTTTGGATGCATCTTGGTAAGACAGGGTGTCACATACTATTTTGGTGTCTCTAACGACATTGACTCTGGCTCTGACCTTGACCTCAGTCTTATTAAAAGTTTGTCAAGAAATTTGTCTGGAGTATAGAAATGCTAACAGCACTCTCAGGTTGGGGACAATTCATTGATCGACAATACTTGCTTGTTTACACATGTTTTTTGGTACCGACAGACACTAGATTCCAATCTATTATAATTTCATAAGGTGTGATGGGTGTAAAAAGGTGTGATGGGTGTAAAATGGTGTGATGGGTGTAGTTATATGAAGAAAAGGGTTAATGATAAGAACCAGCCATGAAAGTAACCCTCCAAACTCAAATGGTATAAGATGAACCCCACTTGTGTAACAATAGTCAGGAGCGTAGCTGAATCCAAATGTAATGTACGAACCGTGGCTATAGGGGTCCGAAAGCGTGCTCCCCGGAAAAATAGCATTGTATAGATTTTAAACCATTGTTATATGCCGTCTTCAGGGTGACGTATTATGTCACGGCGCTGTCCGTCCGTCTGTCCAATCACACGAATTGATGGTTATGTGACACTGAAAACAAAATATCTTTTGTATGTGACTAAATTTTCACTTTATGTGACTATTTTGAACAAAAGAATAGTCACATAACACTCAATCCGTGAGAACATCCGTCTGTCCGTGAACTTTTGTTTGTCCGCTCTCTAACGGAAACAAATACAATCCAATCCTTTTCAAATTTTGTCAGTCAGCATGTATATTACCATAATATCTCGGTCATGTTCGATAGATAGATAGATTTATTTCAATATTGTGCAAGTAACATGGTTACAATAGCAATACACTGAAAAAAAGCAATGCATATAATATACACATCATGAAATAATTAATGAACCATGTCAGTCACATCAATATCAAGGATGACACAAAAAAGGGAATATGATCTCTTATTTCCATTGCGGTCCTTGATAGTTGTGGTCTGACATAGAGAGGCATGAAAATGATATAAAATGAAAAGAATTAAAAAATCTATATAGTCAGTACAATTTTTTTATCATGTTTACTGCATACCAGCAAGATTGCCACAGACACTCCAGAATTATCTCCCCTTACTTTATGAATTTCCATGAATCTTTGCTTGTCCGCTCTCTAACTCAAACCAATGTAATCCTATCCTTTTCAAATTTTGTCAGCCAGTATATTATCAAAATGTTTCAGTCAAGTTCGATAACCAGCAATATTGCCCCAGACACACCAGAATTATCTCCCCTTACTTTATGCTTTTTGGTGAACTTTTGCTTATCAAACAATCGTAATCCAATCATTTTCGAATTTGGTCAGCATGTATATTACCATAATGTCTCAGTCAAGTTCGATAAATAGCAATATTGCCCTTGACACTCCACAATTATCTCCCCTTACTTTATGCCACCTGATATTGAGCAATGACCTTTCAATTTCAAGATATTTGACGGGCGTATATTGTGACATGTTGGCACTTTTGTGATAAATAGAGCATTTGCTCCTATGGGGGCAAATGCTCTATTTATCATAATGGTTTCTAAGGGTGACTTTTACATCTAGACTTCAAAATGCGTAAATTTGAAAGGAATGGGTTAAAGCTTACATGTCAAGACAGGTCGTTTATCAAAGTCTATCATCCTTAGCTTCGATTTTTGTTGCGTGCGTAAGTGCGTATCGCTAGCTACGCCCCATATAATTATGTGAACGAGTTAAAACCCTTTCAAGAGCTGATATTTGAAATGGAATGTTTTCAAAATTCAAAATTGTCAAGGTTACCATGGATTTCAAAGATAGTTTTTAAGAAAAGTGTTTCTTAACAAACATTGCAGACCGCGATGAGAGGATTCCCCAGGGCGTTCTGGATCTACACTGTTTGTAAAGTACATTAGTGACTCATGGCCCGCACTGAAAAGGCAACCACATAATGCAACCACATAATTTATTAACATAGGAGTCTTTAAAAGCAGATGATTGCTTACTGCAGGATAAAAGTGGTATGCATAAAGATCCTATATGAGCTTTCTGCATATCCTCTATTCTGCATTAAGCTACCATCTGTTTTAAAATCCCAAATTATACTTCTTTGAAGTGGCCGTATTAGCGAGATTTTACTGTAAGTAAATGAACAACGTTATTTCCCTGCATTTAAACCAATTCGCAATTAACTATTTCCAATAAAAATATACACTCGAGTTGAATTGATTGTTACTATCAACTTTTGTTAATGTCATTTACATATTGGTTCCTGCGTGCTTCAATGACGTCAAATACTAGCGACTTCTGGATGTCTGTTTTATCTTTGGAATATGATTACTAACAGCAGAGGTGTTATTGGCAGGCTGAGAACAGTTGATTGATGAAGTCATTTGCATATGACGTCAGAGCTGTTACCGCGTGTAGTCGAAGATTTATAATTGTGAAAAGAAAGATGCTTTTTTTCAATGCGTCTTCGCTTTAAACAACTTAACTGATAAACAAGTCATGTTAGTTTAAAAAAAAGTATACATATCTCTTCTACATTTACTGGAATTTTTCCAATAATCAACTCGAAATTATAACTGGCAGGCCGATCACGCATAACATTGAGCAATATTTTGGGGGAAATTGCAAGGTACACGCATATGGTTTATTATAAAAAGCTTAACCATTTTCCTACTGCATATTCATATAAACAATAGTAGATCTTCATAATGACACCATGAGCAATGGAATTTTTGACAATCGTGCAGAGGTCCAGATAAGATGCGTAAAATAAAACATGTTCAAGAATAACTCTTTTATTTCTCCACCAAACCCTATGTTGTGTGACCACTCTTTAGAATCGTAAAGAGGAGACGATTCTAAAGAGTGGTGGCAACATAGGGTTTGGTTGAAAAATGACGATTTTAGTATCTGAGTAAGCACAATTTAGAGACGATTCTAAAGAGTAGTGACAACATAGGGTTTGGTTGAAAAATGACGATTTTAGTATCTGAGTAAGCACAATTAAGAGACGATTCTAAGGAGTAGTGACAACATAGGGTTTGGTTGAGAAATGACGATTTTATATCTATTTAGATCTACGTACATTTATCTGTTACCCCACTTTGATAAAATTGTAGAATCAGATACATGTATATTGCTTTATAAGACACTCAGAACATACATTGATCAGAATGCTCCTACACGAGTCGTTTGATCTGGGCCTATCCTGTTTGTGTTTATATGAATTAAAGAGTTAATTATACTCATTGTTGTGATTTCGCATGAAAAAACATGTAGATTTGTAAGACACGTACAGTAAGAGTTTTTTGAATGGCAGGGGCGTAGCTATCACGTGCGTTACATCAATATGAAAGGGGAAAACATTACTATAGCCAAAATGGAACAAAACTCGGGGGCTAAGAGGGAGTATACTTTGTTAAACGTTCTGTTCAGAGAGGTTTTACTGTATTCCAAAATTCATACAGGTCAAGCTTATGTTGAATATTTAGGAGTTTCTCTAAAGAACAGTGTAACATGACAAACAGTGCAGACCCTGTTGAGAAGCCCCCCAGGCTATAGTCAATTCCAAAAAGAAACAAAAACAGTATCAGAGGGTTTATGCCCTGCTTGCTTATGAATCTTCAGTTTTCTGCTATATTTTCTGTGTTCAGTGTTCACCATAGAATATAAAAGATCACCTGATTAACAGTAATTATTTTCTTACTTGAACATCCATGGAGTAAAAAGTTGAAGAAGGTGGATGGAATTCAAGATCCAATGATCCAATATGTTGTATTTGAAAGTATGAGATGCATCTTGGAACAGATGTCCAGATAAAATGCATAAGTTAAAACATGTTCAAGAAAAACTTCTTTATTTCCTTTCCGATCCCTATGGTGTGACCACTCTTTAGAATCGTCTCTCTTCGAGATGATTCTAAAGAGTGATAACAATACAGTAAAACCTCGATTATCCGAACACTAAAATACGTATTATTATCGATCTTTAAGACAGGTGGCAGCTTAATGCATGGTGAAAGTCATGCAGAAAGCTCCTCTAGGAGCTTTCTGCATGACTTCCATCATGCATTAAGCAGCCACCTGCCTAAAAGTCTCTAAATTCGTTTATAACGAAAATTCGAATAATCGAGGTTTTACTGTATAAGGTTTGGTGGAGATATGACGATTTTAGTACTTGAGTACGCACGTTTAGATCTGTTGCTCTGTCTATGGAAATATAGTGTTTGCTCTTATATTGTTGGCTCTTATCTGATGTTCTGATAACATGTTGGTACTCATTAATATCCTTTACATAATGAATATATTTATGGAAATAAAATGCATTAATTACCTTTATAATGGTTTATGAACAAAAGACACTTTAGCCCTGATAGAAACTGTATATCAGATTTTATTATACCTCAATATAGCCTTCAATATAAAACTCCCATAGACCTAAAATGTGATTTTACGATATATCACCCTCGGAATGCGCTTCCAAGTGAATATACATGTATCAGGATATATCACCCTCAGAATGAGCGTCCAGGCGGTCAATAGTGGTCGATAAATGCTGCTCGGTATAGGGCACTCCTATTTTGTGTTTAGTCATTTATTTGTTTGTTCAAAGTTACATAAGCTTATTAAATAAATAATTGATGTTTGGCTGAAGGTACTGATAGAAAACATAATAGGATATATCACCCTCAGAATGAACTTCCAGGTAAATATATCAGGATATATCACCTTACATTTATATGTATCATTATGTATTTCTTTTTATTGTAAAATAAAATAATATTGTGCTTCTAAAGTTTTTCGGTATAATAAAATAATAAACACACGAGTGATAGAGGATATTTCAACCCTTGAACTGGCATATTTACCCCCTGCCCGCCTCGGAATAAATATACCGATTCTCGGGTAGACAATATCCTCTATCACCCCGATTGCCGTGTGTTAATTATATATATTATATTGATGAGACAGTTCATATTCTGTTTACAAACACGTACATTTATATGCACCAGTATCATGTAAAGGGTTAACCCTTTCCTTGCTGAATATTCATGTAAGAATTACGACATCATTAATATTTATTCGCTGAAATTTGTAATTGCATATGTAGGCCTACACAGGAGTATTTTTGGTATTGGTATAAATTGTGGAGTTGGGTCTGTCATAATTTCATGAGCCAATAGAGCAAACCTTAACTATAGGAGCCGTCTGATCTGGGTCTACTCTTTATTCGAAGGAGTGAAAAACGTGTTTATATAAATGAAGTATTAATAAGAGTATCATGACTACTGTATTCTCCCTAATAAACGCATCACTAATAAACACTCCCTTACCTATGGAGGGAAATTAACGGCCAATAAAGCAAATAAAACCCTATATGATAATTAAGAGAAACAGTTTTTCTTCATAATACAGCTACATGTAGTAGCTTAATGCAGACTGAAAGCAATGCAAAAAACTCGTTTAGGAGCTTTATTCTGCATTAAGCAACCTCCTATGTATAACATGCAAGAAAATCCATCTTAACCCTTTCCCTCATAGAAACGTGTTTTCACGCATTTGCAAACAGAGAAGACCCAGATCAGACGGCTCCTAGAGGAGTCGTCTGATCAGGGTCTGCTCTGTTTGCTAATAGAATTTGATAGATATGTTTCTTTACTTTCTAAAATGGTAGCAATGTTTTACGTTCCATAGTTCTTTATAACTATTTTGCCCATGAATATTCATTAAGTATTGAAATTTGTAACAGACATAGAACAGGGAAAGGGTTAAGAAATGTAACGTCCGAGAGCGTCTATCAGACAAGCTTGCACCCTTTTCGCCTTCAAGTTCACATCAGGTAGATATGAATCCCATTTTCATATGTTCGCATGAACCGAAAATTGCGAATTATTGGATTTGTGAGACAAGATAGGAGAGTTTCTCCTGACGTCATTGCTGCCACCAAATAATGTTGATGATGATCGAGGATGATAAAAACCTGAAGTAGTTCTTGTTATTAATGGATACTTTTACTGTAGCCGACCAAATATCACTCATTTATGACGCCATATTTTTAATAAATCAGCCAAGCTTTGCTTTAGACGAGGCAGCATGGCCTAATACATTTCCATTTGGTTGTTTACTCCATACACAGAGAAATCCTTCTAATGGGACGTTAAATTAGTATCACATTATCTCGTTTGGAAGTTTTTTGCATGGCTTTCATCCTGCATTAAGCAACCACCTGTCTGTAAAGATCTAAATTGTTATTTATCAAAACTCCTGTTTAAAGCGGTTTTACTCTGTACGCATTTTACGTCTTTCCAAACGGGAGTAGGCCCAGACCAGACAGCGCCTATAGGAACTGATCTGATCAGGATTGTCTTGTTTGCTAAAAGGTAATATAGATGATTACGATTCTACATTTTATTTTACCGTGGCCACAATTCCCCCGTTCACATGCCGCTATAAGTTAATATTCACCAAAGTCAATATTTCTGATATATAACATTCTGAGTAAAAGCACTGATAGAACATTTTGTTTAACTTTAGTTTTTGTTTGTTTGTTTGTTGTTTCTGCTCACTATGGGCTAATTGGACGCCCCAGAGAGAGGGGAGAGGATACAGAGAAATCCGGGCAAACAGTTACACCGTTGATTAAATTAAATTAAATTTGTTTTCCTATTCCAAACATAAGATCCATGTAAAATACTTTGAATCCTGATGAGTTTCAAACTGTTTATAAAGGTAATACGTCGTGCTTTAGAATGAATTGAACCTAACATAAGACGTGCTATTACAACCCAGTCGTCAACAGGTATCTAACTCAGCACAAGATAATTATATTGTGATTTGCTTACGATAACGTCATTTTGAGATGGTCGATATCAGAGTTGTCAGATATGTGCAGAAAGTTTAGAGTCTCGGCAGCTCAGTAACATTTTATTGAGTACTGTAATCTCAAGTTGGGCCAAACTCTGAACAAGATGTAGCAGCAGATGGATGATCTATCACTGAGTACAATGAACCCTCGTTATACCGGCATTCGTTACAATGACACCCTCGTTATACCGGCAATATGCATTGAAACAAAACTACCGTTAACTCTTTGAAACAGCCACTGAATAAATAGGTGCAATGTCAATAGCACATGTGGTTGCTTAATGCAGAACACAAGAAGTGCAAAAAGCTCCCTTAGGACAGTATCTAATAAGTAATTAACACTGTTAGGGGGAGGGGGATTGGTACACCGGACAATGGAAGACAAATTATATTTGAGAAGAATACATGTACAATGGAAATTAGTAAAACGAGTATAATTATACTTGCATAGGAATGAAACATGAAATTGCATTTATCACTAGAAGAGTGATACCGTAAGACTCTTTAGACTGGAAGAAAATTGACATTAGAAAACAATTAGACAGAGGCCCAGATAAGATGCGTTAATCAAAACATGTTCAAGAATAACTTCTTTATTTCTCCACCAAACCCTATGTTGTGACCACTCTTTAGACTCGTCTCGAAGGCCGATTTTGTATTTGAGTACGCGCCTTTATCTGTTGCTCCGATTAGAGGAGGAATCACAAAGAATGAAGAAATGCTTTGGAAACGAGAATTACTAGTAAATTATAATACTGAGAAAATACGCAGGAAGACAAAATACGCTGTAAGATCACTAGAAGAACAATTGCACTGAAAGAGCTACAGTGAATGATGAATTACACTGAATGACGAATACCAATGAAGGGAACTCCCGTGGTAGAATAATGATACTGCAAGTAGAATTACTGAGGAGAATGAATTAGATTGGAAGAAAAATAAGGAAGAAGAATTACGTTGGAAGAATTGTGCTAGAAAATAATTTATCCTGGAAGAACATTACACTGGTCGGATAACAACAATGGAAGAAGAATTGCACTACATGAATACTTACACTGGAATAAAAATTACACTGATAGAAACAATACAGGGAAGGAATCATTGCTGTGAAAGGAGAATTATACTGAAAAAAAAATCACACAGCATGAAGAAAAATAATCTGGAAAAAGAATAACACTGGAAGAAGAATTACAATAATTACACTAAATGAAGAATAACACAGACAAATAACATTTACTGGAAGGGGAATTACAGTGAAAGAACAAATACACTGGTAAAAGAATAACACTGGAAGAAGAATACAAGAATCAACTGGAAGGTGAATTACACTGGACAAATAATTGCACTGGAAACAGAATAACGCTGGAAGGAGAATAAGAGAATCCCATTGGAAGGAGAATTACACTAGAAGAAGAATCACACTACAAGAACAAGAACACTAGAAAAAGAAATAATAACACTGGAAAGAGAATGAAGAAGAGTAATGATGGAAGAATAATTACACTGGAAGAAAACATAACATTGGAAGTAGAATAACAACTGAAGAAAAGAACAGACTATACAACAAAATACATTGCCCGACACGCCAATTAAGTCTGACCCTCTGATTTTAATTAAACAATGATAAAAAAGGGAACAGACTCAAATACACTAGATACACATGACCACAAACTCTAATATGAAAGCTGCACAATGCTTGTTAGAAAAGCAAGAGTATAATATCTGAAATCTTCATAATGTCTGCTAATTACAATTGACAGCATTTAATATTTGAAATCTACGTGATTACTATGTGAAAACTACATGGTATCTGCTAGTAGAAATGAGAGTATCCTATGTAAGTGACATATTAAATTAGCCATCTATGTTTTTGCACTTTTCGGGGGGGGGGGGGGGGTATTCTTATCTCAATTAAAAAAAACTAAGCTAGCTAGTAAGCTTGCTTTTCAGGGGAAATTATCACAGTGTAGAGTTGTAAAGACTATCACAAGGGTCAAATTGGCCAAGAGGATATTGTATCGCGTCCAGGCATATATATAGACCATACAATATCCCACACATATTAAGACTCACGATATAATGTAAAGTTACAACAATGGCGAAGAGTGCCAAGTTAAATCGTACGTAGTTATCTTCTGCATGATAACGTACGTAAGAGCTCTACACGTTGTTCCATATTTCTATGACAATTAATATAGGGCTAACCCTTGGGACATACCTCATTAGTGTGGTAATTTACTTCCGCGTTGTGGGCGGGGAATTCCGCGAGTCTTACGAATAATTGAGCGGGGGATTATTCGTATATTGCTTCCGTCACTGACGAGATCATCAAGGGTAATGAAAGACTGTTACGATAATTGGTCGACAAGGTAGGAGAAGGTCAATGAGATATAAGCAGACAATGGAGATCCGTATCTATGCCCACGAATGCGCGCGGTGTTTAATTAGTTTTACGTTACTCATAACTCATTAGAAAGAAAAATATTTACCGATCACTGTTGCAAAAGGTGTAGACGTTGTTCAAACATTGCCTTTCAACTAAGTGGTTTAATTGTGTCTACACTGTGGACAAAATTAAAAACGTTCTGCTGCATTTTCCATTATTTTCTTAAACCCTGGCCAGACTGCTCTAGCTCGAAGCTACTAAACACGTTGCCTGTTTTTGATGCATTGTAGCTATTCAACGGCGTCTCTAGTCGTTTACTCCTTTTATATTCATGTATAAAAGAATAACATCATGAAAACTAGTTAGAATAATTGGTATAATAGTACATGGAGACATGAAATGTTGGTCATGTATATTATATCATAAGCAGACAGAACAGACCTGATACTGTTGGAACCATCTGATCTGGGTCTGCTCTTTTTGTAAAGACATATAAAGGCGTATTTATGGAGTAAATGATTAACACTTTACCTAGTATAGACGCATTTTGAAGCTTTTACAAACAGAGTAGACCTAGATAAGACGGCTATAGGAGCCTTATGATCAGGGTCTTTTCGGATTGCTTATGAAATCATATAGATGTGATTCTGCATTTACTAACATTCTATTGACCAGATCTAGTCTCCAACCTGACGCCTACTCTTAGTATGACTTGTTTGAAATGGTCAGGATCAACTCCGTTATTTACTTGCCTGACGAAGACATGCATCATGATTGGATTTTACAAAGCAACAGATGATCTTGGTCGAGAATGTTTGCAATGCTTTAATCCTATACTCCATAAAGGTGCCTTTTTATGCCATTGCAAACAGTAAACCCAGATCAGGGTCTATTCTGTTTGCTTATGAAATAATATAGATCTGATTCTACACTTTCTACAATTGCCAAACATACAAAATTGTAACATTTTAATCATATTTATTCGAATTGACGTGCATATAAGAAATTCGAGTGTCCAAACTCAATGTCTTGGACATTCCATGCCAACAGCACTATTGATCAGATATTGGGGAATGAGTAACTATATCTAAGTATAGCTTTTGTAGAGATTAGATAAGTAAAACCAAAGTTAAAAACAAACATATGAAATCTAAAGTCCAAATTTATGTTTATTTGACGTTTGGCCCTGTGTTTGACCTTCACCCTGAAAAGTGCAAGGGTGTACATGTATTCGTACTAGAAAATAAAGCTCATATTTTTAGAAATATGTGTGACAAAATGTGCGCTGGTTTTCAAGCTACTATAAATAAAGTTGTTGGTCGCCTTTTTTTTTTTTTTTTTGTAACCTTACAGACAACTGTATTCGTTGACCTTTTACATGATAAAATGTGTTGTGTTATCTTTAACCGTTTATACCCTAAATACGTTTTTCTACGCCTTTGCAAACAGAGTAGACCCAGATCAGACGGCTCATATAGCAGTCGTCTGATCAGGGTCTGCTCTGTTTGCTTATGGCATGATATAGATCTGATTCTTCAGTTTCTGTCACGGCCAAACATTCCTGCGCTCATTTATGCCATTATAGTATTTCGTCTAATTAATATTCATGATGTCATTATTTCAAACATAAATATCTATGGAGTAAATTGTTAAACGTTTGAATATTTATGGGGTAAATGTTTATTGAGACATTTCATGGAGATCTACATTGCGAGCTGTGTGAATCAAATAAGAGGCACCGAGTAACCCAGCATCTCTCCAAGACGCACATTTTGGCATTCCGATAGTTGAGTTTGAAAGAAAAAACATTGAATGAAACTATTATTTGATTGTAAATGTCACGAGATAATAATAAAATTGTAAAACATTATGAATGGTTGCGTGTAGCCATTTCAAAGCATTGCTGTCAGTGCTACTACGTCAGTCCCGTTTAAAGGGAATTTGAAGGTCATATTCGTATCCGTGGTGATGTAACCTTTAACCTGCTGCTTGCGGATGTGTGGTAACCTTTGCAAACAGTTTGGATACAGATGAGACGCCGAGTTACTCGGCATCCCATCGGTATTTGTACTATTGACACAACGATTTCATTTTGAATACTGATTATAACTTTAATATTGAAAATGCTGTGTTTAAAAATTGTGTAAAATTAAAAAATAATGTGTAAATTTTCCCAGCAGGCTAAAGGTTAAGAAGTTTATAGAGGTGGCGCTTCATTATAAGAAATTCTTATAAGCATACACGGTAGGTGTCAAACAGTTTGAATCTGATCTACTCTGTTTGCCAAGGCGTGAACAGACGCCGCTATCAGGTAAATGTTTAACAGAGATAGTAGGATACGCGGATATTATATTTGCTGTATCTGAGCGACACAGACTTCCGGGATGATACATTCTGAGTTATTATTACTGGAACTATACCAGTTGTTGACCCTTAACCTGAAAGAAACGCATTTTCATGTCTTTGCAAACAGAACAGACCCAGATCAGACAGCTATTGTGGGAGCCGTCTGATCAGGGCCTTTTTCTGTTTGCTTATGTAATTATTTAGATCTGACTCTATAGATACTGCAATAGCCAACACGCCCTGTGTCCATGCGCCATTATAATGCTTCAGTTAATAGATAAATTCTGAAAGTAGGAGATCAGTATAAGCAAAAGCAGCAATGCAACAAGAGAAAACTGTAGACTCGGTTTTATTAAATCCGTTCATGAGCAGTTATTAAAAATGCAAAACTACGCACGCCCCTTTATATGTACATGTATATTCACAAGGTCAAAGGATAACTGCAGTCTTTTCTCATGAGTAATATGCGGATATTATTCTTTGAATTAAAGCCAACAATTTGTCATGCACAAAGAGAAATTACAGACAGTGAATAAATTAACTGATAACGTTATCTTAGCATCTGCCAACTTCATAGAGCAACTGTCTATATAGTTTTAATTTTGTTATTCCAAACTTTGTCATGATATAATCACTTTTAACTAGTTCCAACCCTGGCCTGCTACGTTTTGAATACTTTTCGACTGACGTTGCCGTTTACTCCATAGGTACACCTTATAACGCATTTGCTAGGAGAGTCAGTCTTGTTTATTGCGACACCAAACATACATTAATGTACATTGTAATACCAAACATACATTAATGTACATTGTAACATCAAACATACATTAATATACAGTAAAATCCTTCTAAACCGGACTTTAAATGAGCACCAATGCCTGTATGTAAGCTAGTCGATCGTAGCGTCATCTTGGCTGACTTCACGACAATATCTTTCCACTTTATCCTGTCTTATACTGCTCTCTGGGATGATGCAAAGCTCAAATTTGTCCACTCCTGTATGTTATCTTCCCAACTCTTCCTTTGCCTTCCTCGCCTTCTTGGTTCATTAATTGTTCCCTGGAGAATTGTCTTGGCGAGGTCTGTTGAGCAGGAGACCATGCCATCTCGATTTCCTTTTCTTAATTATGTTGAGAACCTGTTCATAGGGACCACAATCAGTGCCCAAATCCGACTGCGGATATATTCATTTGTGATGTGGTCCTTGTAAACGATGGTTGAATCTTTCTGTAGTATTTCATCTCTAAAGACTGGATTCTTCTCTCAAGTTTCGCTGACAGTCTCCGTGTCTCACAAGCATACAAGAGCAGCTACTGCCTGTGCAATTCGAGCTGAAACTTCAGGTTTGGAGACTTCGTCTTTTGATAGATTCATATACTTAAAGAATGGTTCAGTCTCGAGCATTTGTCCATTGATCTCTATATTATCTCCAATATCTTCTGTGGTGTTCCTCATGTGTTTGGTCATCTTAGCACTTACCCCAGTCCCAAACTTGGTGGATGATTGGTTAAGGCACAGCTCTAAGTACTTGAGTTCCTGCGAAGTTCCTGCTTGTCCATCAATATCACGTGCAAAGCGCATGTTTGTGATGATTCTGCCTCCGATACTGACAGTTCCCTTATGTTCATCCAAGGCCCCAGGCATGCTTCGTTCCAAAAAGATGTTTAAGAGGGTTGGTGACAAAAGGCATCATTGCTCATTTTGGATGGATCATGACAAAGAAGCAGAAGGATTTTACTGTATAATAAAACACATCTTTATCGTGTTTTGTATTTACACCCGGCCCAGTGGACCTATACGTCATCATGGCAATGCTGTAAAACTGTTCATATATACAGTTTTACTGTTGCATACAACAATCGTTTCATCTCTAAAAATTACCCCGATATATTTAACGCAATATTTATCCCTCTTTGTCTCTTGCTCTCTCACTCGCCCTCTCCGCCCCCCTCTCCCTCCCCTCTCTCTCTCTCTCTCTCTCTCTCTCTCTCTCTCTCTCTCTCTCTCTCTCTCTTTATCAATGCAGAAACCCCCTTCTCGTTCTGCAATGAAAAAAGCCCTTTCTCGTTCTGCATTGTTTTCAGTCTACATTAAACTACCACGTGTACATGTACATGTATTATTGTTTATTAGAAATATTTCTTTATCTAATGGTTGTCATATAGTGATTTAGTTGTTTTATTGATCATTTATACCCCCCCCCCCCCGCCTTTACCCACCCATCCATCCACACCCACACACACACCCACACCCACACACGAAGTAAGTGGGTGTTTATTAGAGTGTGGCGTCTACGCCTATTAGGAATTAGGAAGAATACGGTATCTACTGTGAACGGAAGATGTGAATTTCAGTTAATACCATATAAATACCCTTATCAAAGGATAAATTGCCTTTTGGAATAAGTTAATGTTATTAAAACCTTAACTCTTTCACCGCGGCAGTCGCATAAATGCACCACCACAAATAGTGCAGTCCCAGATCAGACGCCGCCTTTTCAAGGCGGCGTCTGATCAGGAACTTCACTATTTGTCTCATTCTCTATTTCTATATATGTGCTTTATTCTTTTGAAATTTGCATTTATTTATCTCATTTCCTTATTGTACAAAATGATTTAACAAAATTTGGATTGCAGACGACAATTAGAAATTTGGCGCCGAAAGGGTTAAATATGTTATGATAAAGTTTGCAAACAATTCACACCCAGATGAGACGCCAAGTAACTCGATACGTCATAATGATACAAATTGTATGTTTTTAAGAATTTCTTATAATGTAGTGCCACCTCTATAAACTTCTTAACCTTTAGCATGCTGAGAAAAATATTTTACACAATTTTTAACCCTTTCGCTGCCAATGCCGGATCTGTGATTACCTATGCAAACAGTTTGAATCCAGATGAGACGCCGAGTAAATTGCGTCTCATCAGGATTCAAACTGTTTGTTACTGTTACTAAGTTTTTTAAACAAAAATGAAGAAAATCAAAAGAATGAAAATTTGTTGCAGACGACAAAGTTAGCAGACGACAGAGTTTGGCAGCGAAAGGGTTAAACACTGCATTTACAAAATGTATAATCAGTATGTCTATCAAAATGAAATCATTGTGTCAAACAGTTTGGATCCCGATGGGATGCCGAGTTACTTGGCGTCTCATCTGGATCCAAACTGTTTGCAAAAGTAATCACCCATCCGCATGTAGCGGGTAAAAGGCTTCCACGGATACGAAAATGACCTTTAAATTCCCTTGTAGTAGCACTGACAGCAGTGCTTTGAAATACCGTTAACTGCTATACGCAACAGTTTATTCTGCTTTACAATTTTATTATCTCCTGACATTTACGATCAAATGATATTTTCATTCAATGTTTTTTCTTTTAAACTCAACTATCGGAATGTCAAAGAGTGTGTCTTGGAGAGATGCCAGGTTACTCGATGCCTCTTTTTGGATTCACACAGCTCGAAATGTAGATCTCCACGAGCTCTTTCAATAAACCAATGCTTCATAAATATTCATTTTAGAATGTATGACATCATGAGTGCATGTATTTATTGGCTGATATTTGCCATAGCAGCATCTAGTACTAAGGGGATGATCGACTATGGCATTAAAGTGATATTCTCTACTTGCAACGCGTATTGAATATTGCTAAAAATTACATCAGTCATGTGTTTATATTCTGAAAACAAGTACAGTAAAACCTCGACTATTCGAACACTAAAATACGTATCATTATCGAGTTTTAAGACAGGTGGCAGCTTAATGAGTGGCGAAAGTCATGCAGAAAGCCCCTAGAGGAGCTTTCTGCATGACTTTCACCATGCATTAAGCAGCCACCTGCCTAAAAGGGTCTAAATTCTTCTAAACAGAAAATTCGAATAATCGAGATTTTACTGTACATGTATATCGCAAGAAATGCTGAAGACACAGCATTCATGCGTTTGTTATTGAACGCCCGATGTTATTCGCCAATTTATAAGTATTCATTCGGGTGGCATTTTAGTTTCGTAACTGTTCGAAATTGGACAACAATATTTTCGACAAAAACGGTTTACTTTGTATCACAGGGGCATTTTTCGATATAAGTGTATCAAAATTTGCAAAATTGTCCCCTTCCACGACGTTTTACTTCCAGGGACCACAGTGTCAAATTGTTTGGATCCTGGTGAGACGTCGAGTTACTCACGTTACTTAGATTTGCAGTTACAATAGTTTATAGCTTTAAGTTCTCGATATAGCTTGTGTTTTAGACCAGCCTATGGTGGGTCTAAACATGAACAGAAATACAACACCTATATATAACATACAATACAGGAGAACATGTCTTAAGCGGACATCATAAATAAGTCTAATTATTGGTATGTAAGGCATGTGGTAGGTTAGTGCAGGTCAAAAGTAGTGCAGAAATATCCTAATGGAGCTTTCTGCATTACGTTTGCCCTGCATTTAGCAACCACCTGCTTTGTAAGAACCCTATGTTCAGTGAACCAATTACCACTTAGGGCAGGTTCAACTGTACTTAGAGTTGTAGTTACAATAGGTTTGTACTTCAAGTTCTCGATATAGCCTGTGTCTTTGACCAGATTATGTTACGTTCAAACATGAACAGAAATACAACACTTATGTACACAGTTGAACTTCGATACCTCCAACTTTAAATGACCATATAAATTACTTCTAAGTCTGTCTAATATGAAAAATTTCTTTAAAAACACAGGTGAATGCAAGTTAAAAGTAATGCTGAAAGTTCATGCACAAGCTTTCAGCATTACGTTCTACCTTCATTAAGCCGGCACATGTGTTTCTAGATATGCGCTGTGGTACACTTTAGTACAGTTCTGTATTGTAAATTTTGGAAGGACCGAACTTTTGGTTCGAGTTATCTCGAAGTTCGAGTTATCCGAGTTCGAGATATCGAAGTTCAACTGTTTACATAATTATATTATAATTTAACATACAAGCAGCAGTGGATGTAACATGACATGAGGTGGCATAACAGAACATGAAATGAAATGAAATGACATGGCATGGCTTAATATAGCATGGTGCCATGACATGTTATGCTATAACATAATAGAACGTTTACAACATAACATAGCATATCATAACGTTATATTACAACACAACGGTAAACGTAGCAAACTACACGTATAACATTATTCACCGTCTCAGTTTTCGCAGTTAATACCGTGTACAGTAGAACCTGTCTGTTTAACCCATTACCTCATAGGCTATTTTTAGATGCAACTTCTTTGAATAGATCTACCAAAAAGGAGCATTAACTAGAGAAAAGGACAATTTCAGAATTTTGTAGTTTGAAACCATTGTGATAAATAGAGCATTTGCTCCTATAGGAGCAAATGCTCTATTTATCACAATGGTTTCACAAAGTGACTTTAACAAAGTCGTCAAAAGTCGTCAATATCAGGGAATGGGTTAAAGTGACCACTTAATGATTAGTTGCATCTGTCGTTAAACGCAACAGGTTGCTTAATGCAGGACAAAAGTAACGCAGAAATCTGCAATAGCTTTCTGCGTAATTGTCGTCCTGCATTAAGCTACCACCTGCCCCTATGACCCAGAATAATTACCTTCTTTTGGTGGTCGCTTTGGGGTGTGTGTGTGTGTGTGTGTGTGTGGTGGGGGGGGGGGGGTTACTGTAGACTAGATATAGTTCTGTAGCAGATAATTGTATGTACATGTACGGGTTAATGTATCTTTATGCTTTGAGTGAGTGAGTGAGTTGGGTTTTACGGCACTGCGACACTAAATAGGTCATATAGCGCCGATGAATAATGAGATGACACGATGATGACGGATGATATCAGGAAGATGATTTCGGCTCATCTCATTCGCTGCAAAGCAGTGCATAGGATCAAAACCACCGACCTGCCTTCCTTTTAGTTCTTAGCAGAGGGGATAATCTCCGTCAAATTCTTTATGCTTTGAATATACATGTATATCGTTCGTGTTTACTGGTCAAGTGAAATAGGGAAGCAAAAGCAGACCACCTCAAAGACATCAATTATAATTTAATACAGTAGAACATGTCTTAAGCTGTCATTCATATATTGAACATCTATAGGCGTCTTAAAAAGCAGGTGGTAGCGTTATGCAGGGAACATGTAAAACAGAAGCTCCTAAGGAGCTCTGTATTCCTTTTTGTCTGCATTAAGCTTCGACCTGTCTTACAGATCCATAATTAGACCTCTTTTTGATAATGCTATTGGTCTGGATATCTAAATCTGAAAGGGATATATCTTTGAGACAGGTGACAGCTTAATGTAGAATTAAAGTAATGCAGAAAGCTTCTAGATTAGTTTTCAGCATACCTTTCATTCTGCATTAAGCTGTCATCTTTTTCAACACCCCATGGTACTTAATTGAATGGTCACTTTAGAGAGAATTCACTGTACTCCCGTAATATGGCGTTCTGTCTTTATAGGTAATGCTGTTGGTGTGGATATCCATACGTCGAGCTTTCAATGTTTGTGGAGGTATAGAGTTGAGCAATGAATACTCGAACCGTTCTGAGAATTATAATAGCATGATAGTACAGTAAAACCTCTCTATAACGGCCACTAAATTACATCAAGTATTTTGTCTTAAAGACAGGTTGCTTCTTAAAGCAAGGTAAAAGTAAAACAGAACGCTCCTATAGGAGCGTTTTGTTTAACATTCACCTTGCTTTAAGCAGCCACCTGCCCTAAATACCAACTAATTAACACAATTTAGTGGCCGTTATAGAGAGGTTTTACTGTATAACTAATAACAACTATCACTAAAGGTAATGCATATTCCCGCACATCAGCCCTGATCACAGCACAAGCTCAAATGACAAAAATACTCAAAGTTTAAGGTGAGATAATTCTGAATATCTGGCGCCAAACACATGGAAATTACGTCTTGCACCATCTACTATTTATGTTTATTATGTATGCCAAATATAAATCCAATACATTTTCAAGTTAAAGGAGAAGTCGTACACCAACTACCATTGTTTAAATGCGGATGGACCGACCGACCGCCAGCCGGTCGACCGACCTACCGAATACCAGGACGATTATAGCCATATATCAATCAAAGTACTGACAGTACTGAAGGTTTCGGACCATATATATGTCGATTGTGACTATACAATACGAAAAAGCTTGGTAGGGAAGGACTGGTACCATTGATATATAGCAAGATGACCTCTAAAGCATTATTTCCTGAACTAAAATGGTGTTTAATGGAACTGTTTGTTAAAATTGACAGGTCATCTGAACATATTGCTGTGAAATTTTCTGAAAATCCTGTCAGCGTTTAAGATATTGTTTAAAGAAATACATTGGTGACTAGTAGCACACAGTGCAGCTCCAATAGTTCAATTTGCCACTGTGTGCCTGAAGTTAACTTCAATTTATATTTGAATGTAGTAAAGGGCCATTACCCTATTATTATTTGGCCGACGTTGACGTCATATAATGTGCATCATGCACCTATCCATGTAAATACCCCGTCAAATGTAAATGAAATCTGAGCAAGCTGTTTCAAGATATGACTTCTAACAGTCACATTTCCTATATGGCTATCTGAAAGCAACAACGGGTCATATTTCTGCTACTAACTGGTTCATTGTAACAGTATTTGGCGTTCATCAATTACTTATCCATCTATACACTGCAACCAAGTTTGGATAAATTATATATGCCATGTGAATCTAAATATCATACAGTAGTTAACAAGATCTAATTATAACAGAATATGTTGCAGAATCATCATCAGAATGCCCCCTATACGAAATTTACAACTGGTATTGATGAGCAAAATATCTAAATTTCAACCAATAACAGGCCATTAGTGATCACTTGGTTACCATGGCAACCAACACTTTTGAAACACCTGCATATATATCCCTACTGACCAATTTTCCGAAAAATCTAATATGTGAATTGTGACCCATTCAGAGGACACCACTCCATTACCATGGCAACCAAGTATTTCAAACACCTTGACTGAGTTTAGAGTATATATCTAAATTCTTGAAATATTTAGTATCTAAATTTTGACCAATCAGATCCCACCATTCAGTTTCCATACCAGAAATCATTTCGAAAGACATACCAATCAATTCTGAGTGTCAAAGCATCCCGACATACCAATTTTCGGCAAAATCGAACAATATCTGAAGTTGTCGAAAAAGATCTATATTTTCGACCAATCAGAACCACCATTCAGTTACCATGGCAACCAATTCTTTAAAAAAAACCACCTACATATTAGTCCTGTGTGCCAAAATATACCGTCATACCAATTTTTAGCAAAACTAACCAATACATGTACTTTCGAAACTCATACCAATTGATTTGGAGTACTAAAATATCCCATGATACCAATTTTCAGCAAAAAACCAAATGATATATAACTTCGCCAAACAATATCTAAATTTCGACAAATTATAGCCAACCATTTAGTTATGGTGATTATCAAAAATAAAAAGTGGGATGTACATCTGCATGTATCAAGCAATATTCATATGAAGTTTCATTAGGATCGGACAATTATTGTCTTAGTCTTACTGAGAAATGCGTTGGACAAGTTCACGACGGAAGAAGAAGAATTGGAAGAATCAGAATCGGAAGAAAGAATAATAAGAATAAGAAACGGAGCAAACACAATATGTCCCTTTACTTCATTTTGGGATATTATTAAATACCAGGGGGTGGAAATAACAGCATGCTTGACTGTTTGTATGTTAACACAGATTAATGCTGGGGAAAAAGCTTAAAAATACACTACAAACACAAATTTGTCAAGAATTATATACGTTCAGCATATGTTATAATTAACATTATGTAAAACATACAATATAATAATTCCACGATATCTCTTTTATAACTACTAACTCTCTACAATTGGAGTAATTATCCTTAAATACTTACAACCTGGTACCAATTAAGTCTCCTAAGACATTACACACATTATAAACATGGATCTTAGAGAACTGAAAAGTCTATGATTAATGTTTACGATGCTTGTCACACATGATGTAAAAATATAATCCTGATCTTCCAAACTCAACATAAATACATCTGATGCATTCAGAATACAGATTGCTTTTGAGATGCAAGGTTATCCATATATCTCGGGGGCGTTTCACTACAGTCCGTGCTCCTTCGTGCCGAAGGGTCGGTGCCGAATATTATGTGGTTTTTTTTAGCTTTCTTCAACTTCAACTATAACTACTTGTTATGCACAGTCGGCGGCAACACTGAATATTAAATTTAAGTATTTCAAATAATAAATATCGACAATATTAGCCAATAATGTCTATAAAAGGTTTTTCTAATAAAAAAAATAATGCTTAAATTGTGGCCGATTTTAGACTGCGAAATTCATATCCGCGGATACGAGTCATACCCGTCATATCGGGTGTTTATACTGTATCTTGCAATTTCAAGTCGTTATCTTCATTCCCATAGTTCGTGTGTAATGTGTAGAGATTGACGATGTTCCGACCATTATTCATAACGGTTTTCTCCGTAACATTGTCTGTACCAATCCGACAAATTCAAGAAATCTTTTGTAGATTTCAAAATATCCGCCCGACTTTCAGAAGTCGATTACTTTCTGGGCCATTTTTACCGGCGCTCTGTGGTATATATTCGTACGCGATCAAATTTATCATATAACGTAGCATTTTACATGGCAAAATTATTGGTAATTGAAACAGTTGCATCCGCATTTTAATAATTCACACAAATACCAAATGAAGAATTATCGATATCGTTTATCCAACGCATTGCACTTGGAACTATATTTAGGGGTGTAACTATATACTAGGGGTGTACACAAAATCACATTTTTGGCAAAATGAAAGTAGAAATACGGGTGAAATACACCCGTAGACAACTAAATCGTTTAATCGGCGCTACGTGATAAACATTCTGTCAACGTTAAACCATTCTAAATATCTGCATTTGGGCTATTGAACGTATGCATTGTAAGCATAAATTGATATTTCGTAGTATAAAAGTGGTCTGATTGCGTATTATGGGATGTAAATTTCTTTATAAATTTGCTTGAGGCATGCCATGACGATGCATTACTATTAGGTTTCGGAAAGTAGTCCGAAACCTAAAAAGAGGTCTAATAATTGGTGATAAAGGCAGGTGGTAGCTTAATGCATGTTATAAGTTATGTAGAAAGCACATGTAATCGCAGCATTTCTGTCTTGGCCAGTTGCATAATACTGTAACGGTTACTGTTTACTGAATGCACTCCTAGTCAAATGTGTTATCTCAAGGATTACCACAAGGCACAAACCCAGCATGATTTTAAACAAATGTATACACCCACTCCAAAAAATATACATGTAAAATGAAAACAAAATGAAAACATGCCCATTCCAAATATAAAACTAAAAAAAATCAAGACAAAAGTTTTGCCTTTAGTGAGATTCGAACCAACAACCATCAAAATATTTCAATATTCTGTGTCACTTTATTGCACCTGATATTACCCCTCGGCTACACGGACACCATATCTGTAGAGACTGGTTTAAACAACTTTGATTGTGTCCTTGTACCTTCACTGTTTGTATACATGTAGTGTTTGTAAACACTGAGAACAATAGGTGTGCCATAATATCTAATTTGGACTGTATCATCAGTTCAACTGCAGCAAAAACAAAACCAACAGTAAACAACAAACGGAATGACAAGTCGAGAATGTGTAGCCTTTGTCGGGAATGTTGGTCATTTCAGAAACTGTAGAATCATATATATACCACAAGTAAAACAAACAGAGCAGACCCTGATCAGGAGTGGTCTGATCTGGTTTTACTCTTCTTACAAGGGCGTAGACATAAACAGGAGTATTTATGGAGTAAAGGGATAAACAAATGGAGAGTCAGGTCAATTGATGATACATGGACGTACGGCTATTAACCTAAATATAAAAATAATGTTAATCAATATAACGTATACCTTGTTAATCAGAGAATATCAGGAGCTTAAACTAATACGATTGGGTTGAGATGTTTTTAATTAACTCACTAATCAAGCTAAATTGTAAGTAAACCCCCTCTACATCAATCATCATAGACAGGTTCAATTATCCGTTATAAAAGCACTTGGTAGCTTAATGCAGGACGAAAGTTATGCAGAAAGCTCCTGTATGTGTAGATGTGCAAGACGCAGTTTCCATGAGTAACCCAGTGCCTCACCAGTATCCCAGCTGTTTGACAACCGGTCAGTTGTTTCTCAAAAGTTTGGTCGAATTGGAAGAAGTCACATTTATACCAGATTCAAATTTTGGCCTAATTTGTACATTGTTTCTAACAGCGGGATAAGAGTAAAAATACGTTCAATAACAGGGACCATGCTTATAAAGCTTTTAGTTGAGTCTGAGTTTCGTTCTCAGGCTTTTGATTGGTCAGATTTGAGTTCTCACGCTTTTGATTGGTCAGATTTGAGCCAAAGGCTCAAATCTGACCAATCAAAAGCTTGAGAACGATCTCAGACTCAACTAAAAGCTTTATAAGCACGGACCCTGATATTGATTTATTGGTTATACAGTAGAACCAGCCTTAAACTGCCATAAACAAAGTTGTTCTAAATCTGTGGTTTAATCCTTTCCCTGTTGCATATTCATATAATAAATAATGACATCTTGAATATTAATTAGATTGTTTTTTATAATGACATATGGGCACAGGTATTTTGGCTCGGGCAGAAACCGTAGAATTGATCTATAAAATACCATAAGCAAACAGAGCAGACCCTGATCAGACGGTTCCTATAGGAGCAGTTGGCTGCTCCCCCTTTGTAAGCAGTCGCCCAGTCCATGTGGCGGATGCGAAAAAACATTACAATTATGTAACGGAAATCATGATTTAAGACTGACTTCTGTATCACATGGTCAGCTCTACTGACCATTGTTGTTGAAAATTGTGCTATTGATAATGAGACATCCAGTTGATCGTGTTAATTGTATTTTTTTAAATGGACAGTAAATGGAAAACATGTACATGTATTGATACACACTTGTGTGATTAGCCAAATAACTTTAAATATGATAAAGATAAGTAAATTTACACTTGATGTTGTTATGCATTGATAATATTGGAAGTGTTGACGCTAGTGTACCTCATTTGGAGCTTGGGCTTGTCATAATTGCTTTTCGGCGGTCAATTGTTTGTTTATTAATTCGAAAGCCGCAGCCAAATATTGGGCAAATTCAAATCATAAACATAAATTCAATTTTGTGTTTTGTTGTTCTTGCATCCACAGTAATATCATAAAACTTGGTATTTATGTTCAATTAGTATTATGAAGATTGTCAATTAGAACTTAAATATAAAAAAACGCCCCTGTGATACAAAATAAACCGTTTTTCTTCGATATATTTGTTGTACAACAAAATAGTATCGACCTATTTCGAAAGTTACGAAACTAAAACGCAATCCGAATAAATAGTAAATACTAATACGTTGGCGAATAGCATCAGGTCTTCGATATCAAACACACTCATGAACGTTCTGTCTTCATAAGTGTTTATTCGATTGGTTTTCTTGTGATATACTTCTTCCCAACATATAAATGATTTATGTATTTTTAGGCAATTTTAAAACGCAGATACATGTAGAGACTTTGACTTTAGCCGACTTTGGCTGACAAGTGCGTTTTCACAGTAGTTCTTTGTCCTACTTCCTGTTTAATCTTTCATATGTAATGATTATTGTCCAAGGAAGACCATGAAGAATCGTGAACGTATGTTTTGGTAATGTTTTACAAGACTTGCAGAAAGAAGATTGGGTTGAAGTTATTTACATTACCACGTGCACCAGTTTTGTATACATGCTTGACCTTGGATTTTTATCAATGCTATGGGATGTTCTTGTGCGAATGATTAGTTATATAAAAAATACTATCAGCAATAAATAGAACGATCAGGCATTGCATTTTTGTCCGACACTGTCGGTTCTAGTAGCTTTAGAATTTCGAATGTAGGAGCAGGCACTTCTGAACTTTTAGAACTGGAATGTCAAATGGCGTGTCAGTTGTTTGTTTTGTTTCTTTACAATACCCGGTACTCATACAGTTGAGATTAAGGGTCAAAATGCGCTTTAATTGTTTTAGTAACAGGATTGAAAAATATATTACACACATAAGCTATGTTCGTATTTTAAAAGAATTTCGTTTCATAGTAAAACAAGCGAGGTTTTACGCAAGCATAAAATGGCTGCGTAAAACCTGTTTAAGCAGGGTATATAGGAGATAAAACAGAGAGCAACATTATTATTTAGTAATTTTGATTATGTAAGGACATAGAAAGTGCTGACCAAAGACAATCAACTGACTTCTGAAATATAAGCAACCGTTCCTCTAAACAGGCATGAGTTTTATTCCAGCTGATTTTGCTTTGGTTTTTAGCATTTATAACAACCTTTGCAAACAGTCTGGATCCAGATGAGACGCCGAGTAACTTGGCACCTCATCAGGGTTCGAACTGTTTTTCACTCTGACATTTATTTTTTAATAGACATGAAAGGGAAAAATGCAGCAGACGACATTATTTGCAGACATTATCCCCTTCAGTGCCATGAAGTCGGGCCTGTAGTATCATATGCAAACCAGTTTGGGTCCAGATGAGACGCCGAGTAACTTGGTGTCTCATCAGGATCCAAACTGTTTGACACTCTGTTTATCTTTTTAAAAAGACGTTGAACAAACGTCCATTCTAAAATTTGAAGCAGACGAAAATATGTCTAGCAGACGACAACTCTGGTACTGAAAGGGTTCATTGCTCAGATTGCAGAAGATACATTCGTGTATTTGGAGTACATAATGCTGGACAGCAAGTGACCTACAACTGACCTGCATAATGTTAACATAAAACAGTTCTTGGGCATTAGTGAGGGAGGCTAAGTGAACACAGTGAAAACTATTGCAGCTGCATTTTTCTGGAGTGTAAATCTGGAGTGTAGTGTGCAGTAAATCATGGTTATTTTGAATTTCCATAAAAAATATGTGCGACTACTGGAGAATAATATATTACAATGCAGTAAATAAATGAAATAAAGTTAAATACTAGTTGGATTTTTCTATCACATGCACATTTAAATAAAAACTAATCTCGCAGTAAATCATGGGATATTTCAACTTCCATCAAGGAGTGGCTGCGGTGATAGCCCCAGCCAATAAAATAATACTGCTACCACTGAATTTAGTAATTTAAAAAAACAACAAAAAAACACTTTCATTTATACAAAGGCTTTTTGAAAACAGTAGACCGAGATCAGACGGCTCCTGAAGGAGTCGTCTGATCAGGGTCTGCTCTCTATATATGTTTATGATCTGACCCTACAACTTAAATCACCAATATCAAAACGTCTTGAGTACATTTGCCATTATAAAAAAAATCAGCTAATAAACATTCATTGTGCCATCATTTCTAACATAAATATTCATCAGGAAAGAAGTTGATATTTAACATTTTTCACACACGAATAACCTTTTACTTGATTACTTGCTGATTTATTATCATTTTATTTGCCTATCATTTTAAGCTCGTCTCGATGTTTTCAGGTGTGAACCAGTCTGACTGCCATTTATGGCATTGTTTTAATCCTTTCCTTCATTTTAACGCCTCTTCACTCATTTGCAAACAGAGTAGACCCAGATCAGACGGCTTCTATAGGAGCCGTCTGATCTGGGTCTGCTCTGTTTGCTGTTGAAATTATTATAGATATAACTCTACAGTTTCCACCAATAACACTAAGGCCTGTGTACATATGTTATTATAAAGCTAGTAAATATTCATGATGCCGCTATTTCTTATATGAATATTCAAACAGGGAAAGAGTAATAGTGGCATGGCATGGAATAAAGTGACTTTATTGAATACAAATACATGTACAAGAAAGTTTACAGTTTCAGTGCCTATGTATAATAACTGAATGTGCTGTTATAACAATGAAAATGTGCATATTTATAGACAATAGATACAAGTTTTAGATGGTATCATTTTAAAGATTGACACTCATATATCTTTCAGAAAAATGACGATTTACTAAATTTTCCTTATTTTGCCCAAGCCGTCAATTCAGTTAGTTTTTGACGTTTTCAAGATGTCTGCCCATCTGCAGTTTCCCTTCTCGCACACTTTCTTTGAAACAGTTGATTACCTTGGCACATGTGTCTATACTGATCTGCTTAACTTTTCTCCTAATGTTTCGCTGGAGATTAGATTTGTCCGTTAGTTTTTGATTTGTACACTAACGACTTCAGATAGCCCCACAGAAAAATATTTTGAAAAGCATCGCATAATTCTCGACGACGTCAGAAGCCCAACGACAAATTGTTATTTTCCATTTTATCAGTTATGGATCAACTTTGCATGATTTGTATTTTGTATGGGAAAAGTTCTAAACCCTTTCTTATTATATTATGCCCAGAAGATTTGGAAATACTGGTCTCTGATGATGTGCGCCTTAATGATTTTTCAGGACTTTATTACAGCATGCCCTGGAGCACGTTAACATTTTTGTTACTTCTACTGGTCTATGGTTGACCCGACCTTGGAGAATCTTTTTCTGTCCCACGATCTTCAAACTTTCTTATCATCTTGTAGATGTTCACTCTACTCACACTCACACTTTTATATGCATATTTAAACTATGTTTGAACAGAGACATATAAACATAATTTATATGTCTCTGGTTTGAACATCAGTAACACTTTCAATTTCATAATAACTTTTCATGACAAAAATACGACGTCAGACGCCACATCGTGAAATAACAGGTTTTTGAATGACGTCATAACGTCGCGACCTTACATATTTAAGCGCGTAAATTTTATGCGTAATAAAAACTTGAGTATGTATGCTTTAAAATGATGTATTTTTCACCAATATAGTTCAATATTTGACAAAGTTATAGGGGGATGAAACTGTAAACTTTCTTTTTGGACACCCTGTACATGTGTAGCATGAATGTACGACAGCATCTACGTCATCAAACACGTCGATTACATTCCATGGCACAGAGATAAAAAAAAATAATGTATGGTTCTTAAAATTGTTTTCATTAGTCTTTCTCATGCTGAATATTCCAGTGTGAATTCATTCACTATGAATATCAGTTAGCTTAATCATTCTAAAGTTGGGTAAATTGTTGCAACTGAATAATAACGGTAATATCGTGCATCCCTATATGAGGTCTCATCTAGGAGAACTCTCGTGTGGTCTACACTATTTGCAAGTGCAGATGCGTACGCTGATAGCATGCGAGTGGTTACTACGTTCAATGACCTGTTGTATATTGTACCAGGGGACATGTGACTGTAATAATGTACGTACACGTATCAGGAAAACAATATAATGATCACGTACACTAAAGGGTGATACGTTAATAACTCTGTTGGAGCCAAATTAGTTTCATCTGCACACATTGTTGTCTGCTTTTACTGTCAGAGTTTCTTCTCAAAACTTCTTTCCGGTGACAGTGGCTGGAAAAGAGTTAATATTCGCAATTGGCCTTATTAGAATAATATGATCATTAAAGTACGGGTACCACTATCCACAATAATGATGTGCTTTTAACCCTTTCCCTGTTCTGTCTTTATTCTAATTTTCAGTACCTACTGAATATTATGGACAACATAGTTATAATCGAATATGGAAGGTGAAACAGTGTAGCCATTTCAGAAAGTAAAGAAACAGATCTATCAAATTCCATTAGCAAACAGAGCAGACCCTGATTAGCAAGCAGAGCAGACCCTGATTAGCAAACAGAGCAGACCCTGATCAGACGACTCCTACTTTGTTTGCAAATGCGTGGAACGCGTTTATATGAAGGAATGGTTTAAAAGTGCTCTCATTTCTTAGATTAAAGACAGAATCCTCTTACGAACTATTTGTACAAAAATCCAAACACATTAAAATTGAAGTACTGTTCTTTATTTTAGGGGTTATTTTAAGAAGTTCACCAATCACAAGCCTGGCAGTAATAGCCTTATCTAACGGTGGCGATCTAGCTGTCCCTTGTTCAGACTGAAAACACTTTTTGCTTTTCGTCAGTATCCAAACTGCGTCACGGTAATATTTTATTTTGAAGAGAATACATTGTATTTGTTCTGTTGTTTTGGCCAGGATGTGAAGCAGACGACAACTGAACAAGCGATAATTTGCTCAGTACGGTAACGGTCAATCTCTTGTTAAGTTCACGCTGACAATAAAGGCATGCTATTTCTAGAAATGAAATGTCCAATTTTGACGTAACTTACGTCATTCGCAGTTCATTTCTGGCATGTTTGGTGATGCTGGGGACAAAGCTGATCATTGATATTTGCAGATAACAAAAGATATTTACAGCACTTCCGGTAGATGTGAACCACGCCGTATGGGGAATTTGTAGACGCCAAGTACACCTGATACATGTACTTTGTTATTGTTTTAACCCTTTCCTCCATGAATATTAATGTAAGAACTAATGACGTCATGAATATTTATTTGATAAATTTGTTATAATAGCATATGGACACAGGAATGTTTGGCACTGACAGAAACTAATATATCTATATTATATCTTAATCAAACAGGGCAGATCCTGATCAGACAGTCTGATCTGGGTCTACTCTGTTTGCAAATGTATAGAAATGCGTATTTATGGAGTAAAGGGTTAACCCTTTATTCCGCGAGTATTCATGAGATGAAGTTTTAAAAAGGCATATGAACGCCGGAAATATTTTGCCTTGGAAGAAGTTTTAGCCCCTTCCGTGCCACAATGACGGGTATATTATATCACATGCAAACAGTTTGGATCCAGATGAGACGCCGAGTAACTCGGCGTCTCATCAGGATCCAAACTGTTTGACACTCTGTTTACTGTTTTATAAAGAAAATGGAAGAAGTGTACACAATTACACTAAAAATAAACGAAACTATGCCCAGCAGACGACAATGCTGGCACCGAAAGTGTTAAAATAAAAGCTTTGTTATTCCATAAGCAAACAAGGCAGACCATAACAGGGACCTTCTGATCTGGGTCTACTCCGTTTGCAAAAACGTCAAAAGGCATATAATTTATGGAGTAAAATGTTAATTAAAGAATTGAAAGAAAAGTTTATATATATTATATTGATGCACAACAAAGACGAGAACAGTTTATTTTGTACCACATGGGCATTGACAATCTTCATAATACTGATTGAACATAACAAATACAGTATAACCTCTCTTAACCGGAATTCTAGTAGATAATAATTTAGATACTTATAGGCAGGTGGCTGCTTAATGCAGGGCGAAAGTCATGCAGAAAGCTCCTCTAGGAGCTTTCTGCATGACTTTCACCCTGCATTAAGCTGCCATCTGTCTCCAAGACCGATATTCATACTAAATTTAACTGCCGGTTAAGAGAGGTTTTACTGTACCAAGTTTTATGATGTTATTGAAACGATGCGTTTATTGTAGAGAATAATAGACACTATCACTTTAACCGTTTACCTCTGACGCTGTTCAACGCCTTTGCAATTAGGATAGATCCAGATCCCACGGGAGCTGTCTGATCAGGATCTGCTCTGTTTACTTACGGAAGTATAATGATCTTATTTTACAGTTTTACGTTAAAAAAAGAATATTCATGATTAGTCGGTCAATAATTTCTCAAAAAAAATCAAATAATTTCTTGGAAGTAAGTACATAAACGCATTTGCATGCCTTTGCAAACAGAGTATACCCAGTTCAGACAGCTCTTGTTGGAATCATCTGATGTGGCAGAAAACATTCCCTTGAAAAGTTTACATTATGCAAAATCACATTCGAAAAAGTGGAGCTATTGTCGTTACCCTCTCGTCGGCGTCGGTGTCGGTGACGGTGGTGTCGGTGTCGGTGTCGGCGTCGGCGTCGGCGTTGTTAAGTTTTTTGTTTATGTCCATTTCTCAGAAACCATCAAAGATATTTGGTTAAAATTTGGTATTCATGTTTACTATCAAAAGGAGAACCAATTTCACAAGGGCAGAGTAACCCTTAAAATAGTTATTCCTCTTTTTTTCGACTGAATTTTTTCATTGATGGTTAAGTTTTATGTTAAGGTCCATGTCTCAGAAACTGTCCAATATATTTTGTTCAAATTTGGTATGCATGTTAACTATTACATTAGGAACCCATTTCACAAGGACAGATAACCCTAAAATATTGTTTTCTATAGTTATCTCCCCTTTCCTACTTAGACTTCCACTACACTATCCAGCACTAAAAAGGTTTGACATGAATATTGAACAGGGAAAGCATTAACCCTTTCCCTCATATAATCGCGTTTTCACGCATTTGCAAACAGAGTAGACCCAGATCAGACGGATCCTAGAGGTATGCTCTGTTTGCTAATAGAATTAAATTTTGATAGATCTGTTTCTTTGCTTTCTAAAATGTCTACAATGCTCCACCTTCCATATTTCTTAATAACTGTTTTGTTAATGAATATTCATTAGGTATTGGAATTTGAAATAAACATAGAACAGAGAAAGCATTAAGCAACCACCTGCCTAAATGCTCTTAATTCTTTTGTATTAAAAAGTTCAACAAGGGTTTCTGGTAGTTGTTTACAGGGGTTGGTTTATTTAATTAAGTCATCCCACTAGTTACTTACCGCGGTCATTGTTGAGATTAATTATACGCCGGTAACTAATGCATAGTAAATGAACCTATTTGAATAACGTCGATTATTACTGACATGCTGTGGCCAGAGTAAGCTGATGTCCGTGAAATATGCTGATCTATATCAATGGTATATTATAGATCTTGTACACTTCAATACTTGTTTGTTTGTGTGTGTGGTTTTTTTTTTTTTTTTTTTTTTTTTTTGGTTGTTATTGTTTTTTTGGGGCTTTTTGCAACATATCTACCGGGTTTAATTTATTGTGCATACAAATGTATACGAGTCTATGGTTTCGTATATGTAGATTTGACAATACATGTAGGCCTACATGTATTTCCAATACCGATGTTTAGGGCCACATGTTGTGCTTGGTGCATGTGTGCTGTGGAAGTAGGTTGAGGATTACGTCTGCATGTATGCTTTGACGTATACGATACGTCATCATATGAGCTACATAACGAGATACAGTAAAACCTGCCTTAAACCCTCTCTCATTTATATCAACGTTTTCACGCATTTGTAAACGGAGTAGACCCTGATCAGGGTCTACTCTGTTTGTTTATGGAATTTGAAAGATATGTTTCTTTACTTTCTAAACTTTAACTGGCTACAATGTACCACCTTCCATATTTCATTATAACTATTTTGTCCATGAATATTCAGTAGGTATTGAACTTTGGAATAAACATAGAACATAGGGAAAAGGGTTAACCTTTCTCATGGTGAAAATAATTAACTCTGCTAAAACTCTCATCCGTTACAGTTTTTACTCACATCCGATTCGTCCAGGGATGTAAGAAACTATTGATCAAAGTGTCAAACAGCCTGGGTCCTGGTGAGATGCCGAGTTACTCGACGTCTCATCAGGACCCTGGCTGTTTGCAAATGCCAGTAGAGCTTGTGAAGGGTTAAAATGTACTAAGCTCATTTTTTGTCGTCGAATTTGCGTAACAAAATAATTTCAGAATCGGAATATGTGTGACTACATGTACAAACCAATTTGGTGCCAAAACACATCTTTAGTATTGTTTGTATCGAAAAAAAAGATTGTTTTTCTTTTTAACTCGGAAACCAGCAGAAACGTGACACTTTAGTTTACCGGATGTACTCGATGTACATGTAGGTAAAGTATTACCCAGTGGTCATTCTCTTTTCCGGCCCTGTGTGAAGACCCAATAGATATTCACAGTGTTGTTCCGAAATTGGAGATTGGCCGAATGTGTCCGTTGATTTCCGTCTAATCGACGAAGTTTTGCGTCTCTTAAAAAGTCGGCGGTTTTCTAAAGTTTTATCGGTATTCAGATACCGTTAATATTTATCTGAATATAGATAAACTCTCAGGAAATGGAACGTAAGCATAAACTCTCGGGAAATGGAATGTAAGCATTATATGGTATTGATATGTGTACAACTTTTAGTGATGATTGATTCATACGAAAAATGGACATTATATATAGCTTTAAGTCACCGTAGACTGATTAAACATGGCAGTTTGAAAAAAAAACCCACATGCGGTTGCTTACTACAGGACAAATATCACGCAGAAAGAGACTTTTATCATACATTAAGCTACCACCTGATTTAATGCTTCTGTTTCATGGTCTCTAAAGACAAGTTTTGTGGTACGTGCATGTATCTTTTTGAATTTGAAAACAGTGCAGACTCGGATCAATCACTTGGTCATACAATTATATACAACACTTCCATAACAGATTTAGATATTTTATCTAAGTCTGTGTTACCATAGATACTGATGGACATCCCTGTAAACAATGATCAAAATCGTATTTGACACTGTAGGTAAATCCTCAAAGATGGCGCCATGGGTACAGTGTAACCTGTCAATAATGAAATACAAAAATGAAAGAAATGCAGAAAGCTCTCGTATGGGAACTTTATGTTTTAATTTTGTCCTGCATCAAGCTACCGTCCGCTTTAAGTACCCAGCATTAGACTTCTTGCTATAGAGAGGTGTCACTACAATTGTCAATACACTGTCAATATAACTTTTTCCGGCAATATTTTATGTGCAGTGTTGTATGTTAAACGAATGTACCCAAGTCTGTTGAGTCTGGGTCAAAATTATGGGACGTACTGGCACTGCGCATAGAATGTTGCATTCAAGTTTTGTTTTTTTATAATCTGAGTGCGTTGACACACTGTAATAGAACATAATACGTGTTCTGTAATTTACGCATTATTGTACAGAAAATGTATCTTTGTGAAGCGCTTTTGAACGCACATATCCTGTATGAAAAGAGCGCTATATAAATGTGGTATAATAAATAAATAAAATAACTTATTTGTAAAACAGTTATTGAGAACGTCATGAACTGATCACACCTGTGGAGTCTAGTTCAAATGCGGTAATCGAACTGTGAAATCTAGTTCAAATCAAGTGATCGAACTGCTAATGTGTGATCTGTTATGATGTGTGTTTTTGTTGTTGTTGTTGTTGTTGTATTAACCCAATCCCTCAAATACCTTCTGACGCCTCTGTAAAAGTCGTTTATTGAAACTATTGTGATCAATAGAGTATTTGCTACTATGGAGCAAATGCTCTATTTACCACAATGGTTTCAAAACTACACACTTCTAAAAATTCCTTTTTTCTAGTTAATGCACCTTTTCGATAGATTTATTCGAAGAGGTTGGTTCTAAAAATAGTCTCGAACTTAGTGGACTCAACTGAGTCGCTTGTTTGAATTGAGCTTGTTATAAAACCTGAGTTTAGTTGGAATTTGAAAAATGGTTTGTGAAACCGGGCCCAGAGCTTTCATAAATTTCTTGTCCATGGCAGAAACTGAAGAATCCGATGTATTTATTTCATAAGCAGACACAGTATACCTCTGGTCAGGTAGCTCATACAGAAGATATCTTATCTGGATCTATTCTGTTTGCAAAGGCGTAAAAAGGCAAATATATAAAAAAAAATAATTATGAAGTAAATGCTTTCATCTGCCTATAAAACCTATAATTACTTATTTTAGTGGTTTTACTGTATGAAGGATGATTTTATAACACTTGATTACATATAGATGGCGTCACGGTTGTGTTAGATACTGGACAGTGTATAGAGTATACAGTGTATAGATTATCTGCGCAGTGTTTCCTAGTTACTGTATATAATTAACTCTTTAATTATCAACCCTTTCTCTGTTGCCTATTCAGAAAAAGATAATGGCATCATGAATATTAATTAAATTATTTTTACAGTGGCATATGAATACAGGACATTTTGGCTCAGATAGAATCTGTATGATATCATAAGCAAACAGAGCAGATCCTGGTCAGACGGCTCCTACTGGAGCCTTTTGATCTGGGTCTACACTGTTTGCAAATGCGTAAAAACGCGTTCATATGAGGGAAATGGTTAACCCTTTACTTCATTAATACACCTTGAACCAGTTAGTGTCACCTTTTCTTAAAGGAGCCGGCTGATCATGGTCTACTCTGTTTGCACACTGAATTATATACTTAGGATTCTACAGTTTCTGCCATGACCAAAATGTCATACGCTCATGTACCATTATAAAAAATAATCTCATAATCCATGATGTCATTATGTCTTACATGAATATATATGTAGTAATGGTTTTAGTACTACAAATAGTCTAAAAAGAATCCTAAAGCGACAACTCGTTTAGTTGACATTGGAGTCTTTAAACTACAGTAGAATCCCCCTAAAGCGACTACTCAGTTAATTGTCATGGAAGTCTAAAAACTACAGTAGACCCTCTCTAATAATTGTGTAATGGAACTCAAATAATTGTGTAATGGAACTCAAATAATTGTGTAATAGAAGTCTTAAAACTACAGCAGAACCCATCTAGGGCGATAACTCAATCATCATGGGCGTCTTAAAACTACAATTAACCCCCTCTTTAGCGAAAATCAATTAATTAATTTCACGGGGTCTTACAAAAGGTACAGTAGAACCCCTCTAAAGCGAAAATTAACTCAACTCAATTAATTGTTATGGGAGTCTGAGTGACTACTTAAGGGTCTACACTGTTTACAAAGGCGTACAAAGCATATATATTAGGGAAAGGGTTAAAACAGAGATAATAATAATAATAATGCAGTGTTTTCAAAGGCGTGTGGCGAAGCTGTTAAGCTGCCACCAGTCTCAAGATCCAGAATAAGACTTCTTTTGAGTTGTTCTTTCCCTGTTCTATATTTATTCAAATTCCAATACCTTATAAATATTCATGGCCAACATAGTTATAATGACATATAGAATGTGGAACATTGTAGCCATTTAGAAAGTAAAGAAATAGATTTTTGAAATTCCACTTGCACACAGAGCAGACCATGATCAGACGGCTCCTATAGGAGACGTCTTATCTGGGTCTACTCTGTTTGCAAACGCAGGAACACACGTTTATATGAAGGAAAGGGTTAAGAGAAGGTATAATGCATGTATACGATATTAGCGCCATCGTGGGTAAGTGATAATTGGCTCTATAGCAGCACGTTGTGTAATGTCGTCTATGAAAGGTTAAGAAATTAACGCATTCCCTCCTACTGACACCTTATGTCCCCTCTGTACAAGTTATTTTTCAAACCACTGTGATAAATAAAGCATTTGCTCCATAGGAGCAAATGCTTTATTTATCGCAATGGTTTCAACACTTCACAATTCTAAGAGGTTTCCTTTTCTCTAATAAACGCTCCTCTCGGTAGACTTATTCAAAAGAGATTGGGTCTAAAAACAGTCTAGGTGGCGTGGATTAATCTCTTAGAATAAGACTGCAAATGTAGAACGGAACACATTATTTCAATAATAAGCTAAAACTGGAAACCTACTATCCCCCCATCAGCTCCCGCTGTAGAAATGGTATCTGTCCATCCGTCCGTCCACGTTCCGTGTCCGGTCAATATTTCCTAAACACCATTATTGATTTTTTATGAAGAATCTTTGTATAAATGTTTACATGTATCTCATAAAGGGAATATATACAGAGCATATGTTTCGGCTGGCCAAGGTCAATGTCACAAGTTGAGCTCAAAGGTTTGATCGTTATAGTGTTTGGTCCATATCCCTTAAACACCATAGCTTATATCCACTGCTCAACAAGATGATGGGCAGAATCTGAATTTTAGGTCAAGTTCAATGTTGCAAGATCACGTCAATGATTGGATCCTTCTAGTCCTTGTCCGGGCTATATTTTATTAACCCCATGTGTGTTTTTCATGAAACTTCTTTGCTGTATTTTGTCCCAATAAGAGGACGTCCAGTGACAGGGCCTACGTTTCAGGCGTATCCGTTCAATATCAATTTTAAATTGTTAACAAAGTCGGTCCTTATACGTTGTGTCTCTTAAATCCCATGGGTGGTTTTCATACCAAGTTTGACTCGTTCCTGAAAGGTTTGTCTGTGTAAGTTAATGTGCAGATCCTATTTCAGCTATGCCAATTAATTATTTTAGCCAACTTAATGACATTTATTTCTAGAGTTTATTTTAAGAAATACGTGTAATTCACCAATCACAACTCTAACATAAATAGCCTTATCAAGCGCTGGCGATCTAGCTGTCCCTTTGACAGTCTTCTTGTTCAGACTCAAAACACTTTATGCTTTTCGTCAGTATTCAAACTGTTTCACCATCAGATTTTATCTTTGAAGAGAATATTTTTGTATGTATTTTAGCTGCTGTGTTTTTTTTCTTTTGCTATTTTATTTTATTGGGAACGTGAAGCAGACCAACTAAACACAGGCAATGATTTTCTGAGCGCCCGCATCGGTCAGTACAAGCTCTTTTCACGCTAACAATAAAAGACCTGTTATTTCTAGAATGAAATGTCCAATTTTGACCTAACCTACGTCATTCACAGTTCATTTCTGGCATGTTTGATGGTACTGAGGACAGCGCTGATCATTGATATTTACAGATAACAAAAGATATTTACAACACTTCCACAGCGTATGAGGAATTTGTAATGGCGGAAGCAGAGACTCGGAGTACATGTACATCCGTTTTTAACCCTTACTTCGTGAATATTCATGTCAGAATTGATGACGTCATGAATATTTGTGAAATAAAACTTTAAAATGGCATACACAGGGAAATTATACCGCTCAGGGAGCCTTCTGCATGACTTTCACCCAGCATCAAGCAGTCACCTGCCTAAAAATACCTATTTTTTCTTTATTAATACATGTAACGGATTCTCCAATGGTGGCGAAAGAGTGAAAGAAGTGGTGAAAGAACAATTGCTTTGCTTTGAAAACTGAAGCAGACTGCTTTGAAAACTGAAGCAAGACAATTCATATACATGTGGATCGTTTCGTTTAGAGCCCAGTGTGTTTAATTTACATGTTGATTTCATGGAGATGCCGTCCAAATTAATCTAAATCGAGAATATAAACTCTTGATCGATTCGTAAGGAGAAAAGTTGTGATACATACAAGACAGCAGATACTGATCCCAGTCAAAGGATTTACATTTTGTAATAAGAAATAGCCCTGAAAGTAATACAGTTGTCTCCCTTATAACACACAAACCACTTATCGAATGGTATGATTGACATACAAACGGACGACCAGAATGATAGACGGCTAGAATGACACAGAATGCGAGAAATGAGGACAAAATAGACAATAAAGGCAAACAGAAAGATAGGCAGAAAGACAGATACAGATAGACAGACAAATATACATGATGTATATTCAAAATAGATCATTTAGACAAATGGATGGATGGTGGATGGTTGGGTGGATGGATGAATAAATGAATGGGTGATGGATGGATGGATGGATGGATAGATGGATGGATGGACGGACGGACGTACGGATGAACGGACGGATGGGTGGATAGATATTCAAAATACATGTAGATCATTTAGACAAATGGATGGATGGATGTGTGGAATGGGTGGATGGGTGGTGGGCGGACAGATCGACATGTGGGCCTGAGGATGGTTTCGGATAGACGGATGGATGACTGGATATATGTATGTACATGTATGTATGGATGGATAGATGAATGAATGGATGGATGCATTATTATGAGAACGATGGTCTGACAGCACAAAATGGCTGTGTATGAGCGGATAGACGGATGGACGAATAGATGCATATACTCAGCTACAGTAAACACCCTCTAAACCAGATTTTAAATTAGGTCTTTTTAGCGGCTGACTGCTTAATGCAGAATGAGAGTCATACAAAAAGCTCGATTTGGAGCTTTTTGCATGACTTTCACCCTGCATTAAGCAGTCATCTGTCATAAAGACCGGCATTGATACTGATCTGAACATTCGGTTAAGAGGGGTTTTACTGTTCACATAAACAGAAGCAGACAGACGTGTCGGTAGAGGTTGATGAAGTTACAATTCAGTAGAACCTTGTATTAATTGGACACAGGAATCTTAAAAACCAGGTGGTTGCTTAATACAGGACAAACTAATGCAGAAAGCTGATAAAGGCGCTTTCTGTGTTTCAGAGAGAGAGAGAGAGAGAGAGAGAGAGAGAGATGATCTGAGTCTGCTCTGTTTACAATCGCGTTAAAATCGTATCTATGGAGAACAAGGCTAAAACATTTTAATATTGCTTTTTGGCATATCCTATCTTCTCATCTGATCTGAGTCTACTCTGGCTGCATAGGCATTAAAGGCAGATGTCGCAGTATGGTTTTGCAAAGTTACTTCACAAATTACATTCATGAAACATCTTAACATTTAAAAACATTACTATCATCACAGGAAATAAAAACATACGTAGATCTATCAAAGTTTGAATATTTAATAATTTTTTTCGGCCATAAATTCAAGCGCGGGAAGATCTGGCCGGAATCTCGAAGCTAGATTTTCCCGCCAATGAATTTTTGGCCTAGACAAAAAATTATGGGTCAGATATTGAAATGTGGATTGTTATAATGTACATTTGTATTGCATTTTATAATCAAAATTAATAAGTGATAGCAATGTTTAAAGATATCTGTGTGTTTTGTTAATACAATATACATATATGTATATTGAGCACAGAGCTACAGATAACGGCGCGTGCACCAATACTAATAATACATGCATATTGAGCTAAATATAAATTAAATGAGCAATTTTGCAACATCGAACTACGGTGCCTGTCTTTAAAAGGCGTATCTATATATGGAGTAGAGATATAAATATTTTGAAACATTGGTTTTTGACATACTCTATCTTCTCATCAAACAAGGCGACCCCCTACAAAGAGGCTATGGTAGGCATGCGGACAAATATTTGGCAATTGAAATCGTCTCTTTTGTCGCTGCCTTTATTGAACAGAAAACCACTGATCGATACCCGACAGTATTAAATGACGTGTGTCACCCACTGTACGTCAACCAATGATGTGTGTCAAAGATCGAGGGCATGACGCTCGACATTTGTAACATATTCTTTTTAACCTTTATAAATCATTGCAACATGTGTATGTGTGTGAGTGTGTTATGTGTGTATTTTTCTATTCTAAAATTCCGTTTTATTTCAATTTCTTTTTAACCCTTTACTTCATGAATATTTTTGTAAGAAAATATGACATCATGAATATTAATAAGATTAATTTCAATAGTGGCGCATGAACACATGGAAGTTTAGCCTTGGCAGAAACTGTAGCATCAGATCTTTTTATTAAATGAGCAAACTGCTCAGACCCTGATCAAACGGCTCCTATACGTGGATCTGTCTTATCTGAATCTCCTCAGTTTGCAAAGGCGATAAAAGGCGTATTTATCAATGTAATCTTGATACAAACTTTTTGCAAATGTTGATATGTTCATTAAACGTAGATACAATAGAGATGTCTCTACATTGTGTCCATATGGTTCTGACAAATTGCCAACTCTGTAACTCTTTGCACGCTAGCGTCGAACTGTGATGATCTATGCAAACAGTTTGGATCCAGATGAGACGCCGCATAATGCGGCGTCTCATCAGGATCCAAACTGTTTGTCATCTTGACCATATTTCTGAAAAAAATGAAAGAAAGTTTATTTTAAGAATTGAAGCAGACGACAATTGTTGCAGACGAAAAATTACTTAGCGTGCAAAGAGTTAATCCATATACATGTTACGCCTTTGCAAACAGAGTACACACTGTAGATCAGATGGCTTTATTATGGTAGTCTCTGTTTGTTTATGAATGCATAATTGTGTAGATTCTGACTCGACAGTCTCTGCCATTGCCAAACGTTCTTGTGTATGTGCCATTATGGAATTTAATCTACTTAATATGCACGATGCTATGATGATTTCTTACATGAATATTCATTAGGTAGATGGTTAAAATGATAGCGCAGAACGTCATATCCTCCACTACGATAAGTATGTACATGAGAACCTGCTTATAGCGACCATATAATGAATAGGCTTGTATTCTATATGAGAAAATGGTTGCTTAATGCAGGACTAAAATAATGCGGAAGTATTTAGAGAAGCTTCCTGCATAAATATCGACCTGCATTAACCCTTCCCCCATGTATATTCATGAGAGAAATAATGACATCCTGAATATTAACTAGAGCATTTGTATAATAGCAGATAGACACACAATTTTGGCCATTGCAGAAACTGTAGAATCATACCTATATTATGTCATAGACAAGCAGAGCAGACCCTGATCAGACGGCTCCTATATGAGCAGTCTGATCTGGGTCTACTCTGTTTGCAAAGGCGTAGAAAGGCGTATTTATGAAGTAAAGGGTTTAACCTGTTTCTCATATAAACGCCTTTTTTCACACCTTTGCAAACAGAGTAACCCCAGATCAGACGGCTCCTGTAGAAGCCGTCTGATCAGGGTCTTCTCTGTTTGCTTATGAAATTATAATAGATCTAAATACAGTTTCTATCAATACCAAAATATCCTGTATACATATGCCATGATAAAAAATTAGCTAATTGATATGCATGATGTCATTATTCCTTACATGAATATTCAACAGTTAAAGTTTTAAACACTAAATGATCGTTTTAAGCCTTCCCTCCATAAATACGCCTTTCTAAGCCTTTGCAAACAGAGCAGACCCAGACCAGATTGTAGGAGTCTGTGTGATCAGGGTCTGCTGTGTTTGCGTATGATATACTGTAGATATGGTTCAACAGTTTCCGTCATGGCCAAGATTTCGCGTGTCCGTGTGCTATTATAACAATTAATCTCGTTAATACAGTAAAACCTCTCTATAACGGTCATTGAATTGTGTTAATTTGTTGGTATTTAGGGCAGGTGGTTGCTTAAAGCAAGGTGAAAGTAAAACAGAACGCTCCTATAGGAGCGTTCTGTTTTACTTTCACCTTGCTTTAAGCAGCCACCTGCCTTTGACACAAAATACTTGATGTAATTTAGTGGCCGTTATAAAGAGGTTTTACTGTATTCCCGATGCCATTACTTCTGACGTCAATATTCATGGAGTAAAAGGTTAAGAAAGTTTGCCGTAGACAGTAACCCATAATGGTCTATTCTTTTGGACACTTGTCGAGATTAAAGTTTATTATCAACCTGGAATATAGAGTAGATCATGATCCGGCCCTATAAGTATGATTTGGGATATATTCTGTGCCTACATTTTTGTACATACCAAACTAACTATTCTCGTGAAGGGCCTCGGTTATCACCCAAACGTACCTATTCTCGTCGAGGGTCTCAGTTTTCACCCAATAACTCTCGTGGAAGGAGGGGGTCTATTATCACCCAAAGTGAACAATTCTCGTCGAGGGTCTCAGTTATCACCCAATAACTTTCGAGGAAGGAGGGGTGGGTGTCTGTTATCATCCAATGTGAACAATTCTCGTGGAAGGCATCGGTTATCACCCAAAGTGAACAATTCTTCTGGAGGGCCACCGTTATCACCAAAACGGAACAAGTCTCGGTTATCACCAAACTGAACAATTCTCGTGCAGGGCCTCGGTTATCACGCAAATTGAACAATTCTTATGGAGGACCTCAGTTATCGCCCAAAGTGAACTATTCTCGTGGAGGGCATCGGTTATCACCCAAATGTTACTTTTCTCGTCGAGGGCCACATTTATTACCCAAACGTAAACTATTCTCGTAGCGGGACTCGGTTATAATCCAAACGTTACTATTCTCGTAGAGGACCTCAGTTATCATCCAAACGTAACTATTCTCGTGGAGGGCATCGATTATCACCCAAACGTTACTATTCTCGTCGAGGGCCACATTTATTACCCAAACGTAAACTATTCTCGTAGCGGGACTCGGTTATAATCCAAACGTTACTATTCCCGTAGAGGACCTCAGTTATCATCCAAACGTAAGTTCTATCACACGGAGGGCCTCGGAAATCACCAAACGTTACTATTCTCGTTGAGGGCCTCGGTTATCACCTAAAACGTAACTATTTTCGCGACGGACCTCGGTCACCCAAACGTAACTATTCTCACGGAGAGTCTCTGATATCACCAAAACGTCACTATCCTCATGGCGGGCTTCGTTGATCACCCAAACGTAATTAATCTCGTGGCGGGCCTCGGTAATCACTCTATAATCATAGTGGGTCTCGGAGCGTTTAACTGAAGCGCTAAATATTTATTTTCTAGTTTGAATGATTTTCGAAACATGTTCCATAGATAAATGTATCATGTGAATTGTTCCACTCTTCTCATATTTTTGCCACCGGTACCAATAGTAAAATTATTGTAGAACGTCTCTATGGTGACCACTTAATGAATAAACATGAGAGTATTTAACCATTTGCATCATATATACGTCATGTGCGCCTTTGGCACACAGAATAGACCCATATCTTGGTTTACTCTGTTTGCTAAGGCGCGAAAATGCTTTTATATGAGGTAAATATGGACAGATTTAACTGTTATACACAGTCGAACAATGCAAAGTTCGAGCGAAAGGGTGGGTCCTAGTCCATTTGAAATTTTGACACACACTTAAGTTATACTGTCGTTTGTGTCAGACCTGATCTATTTTACTTCTTTCAAGCTGAGTTATTGTTGAGTGCAAAACAATGTAGTTTTATACAATACATACAGGTTTTTTTTTTTATCCCACTTAAAAATGCAGTCGGAGTTGCTTCTTTATCCCACTTAAAAATGCAGTCGGAATTGCTTTTTTTTATCCCACTTAAAATGCAGTCGGAGTTGCTTTTTCATCCCACTTAAAAATGCAGTCGGTGTTGCTTTTTTTTTTTTATCCCACTTTAAAATGCAGTCGGAGTTGCTTTTTTATCCCACTTAAAAATGCAGTCGGAGTTGTTTTTTATCCCGCTTAAAAATGCAAGCCGAGTTACCTGACGACTCTACTGGATCAAAACTGTATGCACCGAAAAACAAAGGAATTATAGACCCGCATATACCATCGGTACAGTAGAATCTGTCTTAAGCGACCATTCATTTACTGAACATAAGAGTCTTAAAAGCAGGTGGTTGCTTAATGCAGGGCAAAAGTAATGCAGAAAGCTATAGGAGTTTTCTTTATTATGATCGATCTGCATTAAGCTACCACCTGGCAGAGCAGACCCTGATCAGACGGCTCCTATAGAATCTACTCTATGTACAAAGGTCTAGAATGGAGCATGTATGGAGGAAAGGGTTAAGACAGGTTATATTGTACTAGTACATGGATTGTAAGATAACCATTGCGAAATGGTGGTTTGTCCACGTCTGAAAATGGCGTGAATATCGATCACCGCCATTCGAGTTATATAACAATAATTAACACATGCTTCGCTGTGAAACAAATAGCTCAACGTTGTGCAGTTTTTCTGTTGCATTTATGTAAACGTTCTTTGAATTATAGTTACATTTCTTTCCTTTCGGTCAAACATTTGGTTCCAAAATAAAATACTATGTTTACTTGATGTCGAAAGAAACGTAAACTCATCCCCGATTTATAATTTAGTATACATGTACATGTATTTCCTTTTAGATCTATTTGTTTGTTTGATAAGCCTTTTCACATTTCTGTTTGGAATATAATTGTTTATCATTATTGTTGTTGTTGATTTTGTTATTATTATTATTGATGGTTTCAAATTCTTCGAAGTCTTTCAAAGTCTTTATTTTTATTAATAGCATCATCATCAGCATCATTAGATGCATCATAATTATCAGACATACATTTAGATTCTAACCCAAAATTCCATAGATCATTGCAAATAGAGTAGACCCAGATCACACGACTTCATCCTCTTTTCTATCGGTTTGTTCTAAGATAGAGGGTAGCAATACCCCTCTCAGATGACTTGAATCTATATGAAACACGATTAATTGTAAAAATCCAAACTATTTTATATTGCAAATTTTAACCCTTTACCTCGAGAATATTCATGTAAGATATAACGACAGCATCATCCATGAATATTAATTAGATAAATTTGCATAATGACATGTGAACATGTGGAATTTTGGCCATCGTAGAAATTGGAGAAATCTACCCAGTATATTATTCAATTAGCAAATAGAGCAAACCCCGATCAAAAGGCTCCTACAGAAAGTGTCTTATTTGGGTCTACTCTGATTGAAGGGATTGATTCCATACATGTAAGATATATTTTAATTATCTTTTTTAGTGTTTTATTAGATCTAATCTTTTTTGTACACGATTAAGACAATTTTACTAATATTTTTGTACACAATTTAGAACACTCGTTTTAATGTAAACAACTTTCCACCCATACATGGCTTTTAAGAAGATAACTATATAGCCTACGTGTAGATCTATAATATACTTTGAGAAAATTGGCGCAGACTGCATTTTTTGCAGACGAAATTTGTTTCAAAAACGCTCACAGGCAAAGTTTATTCATTCTCTTCGCGCTGTGATTTTTTTCCAAATGTAACGAAGCAATATATATATATATCTTCCATTGATTGCAAATAAAATTTCTCTGTTTCTTTTAATAAACACATCCTACACATCGATATAGGTCAATCTGAGTTTATGCTAGACCAAAGTAAACCAACAGTCAAGTATATATTCGCTTTCCGTTCAACTTTGGGCCGATATGTTGAATCTCGGAGAGCAGTCAGACTCGCTGCGATGGAGTGAGCGTTATTAAATAGATTGGATTCAATTCGATTGAGCTGCGGTATAAGTATTCCTCTCTATGTACGTCAAATTACGTCATACCCTTAGCAACCATCGGATACGAAACTACAGTATAGTTTACGAGCTTAGCTCTGCTTGAGCACTGGCGTATGTGATGACGTCACGAGCACTTTCCAAGCATGTAAAGAAAACAGAATGTCGAAAAAGAAGGGAAGAGAAAGGAAACATTTAATTTTGTGGATTTTTGGGGCTCGACCTCCAAGATAAACAATGGTCATGGCAGAGAGGTCCAAAGGACAAGTGCGGGTCGGATTTTATGATATAGAACGGACTATTGGGAAGGGGAATTTTGCTGTTGTGAAGTTGGCGAAACATCGAATCACGAAATCCGAGGTAATTGCTACAGGTGTTTAAAGTAGTTTCACGGTCCAGTGAGCATCAGATGTTATCTTATACTCTTTGTTTAGAGTGTCTTTTATTCAAATTCATTGCATTCCACTTATTGCATGGAGACTTTTTTATGGTGATCATTCTCTTTCACATCATACCTTAACCGGAAGTCCCCAGGTAAATATTTCCTGAGCACATAACCATATTACACAGCATCATTCAGAGTAACAAATGATAATTTCGGCTGCAAACAGTATTGTACAATGAACTGTTGGACATGCAAAACGTGCCAAACATGAGAATAGTGTTTCAATAGGAATCTCCTGTTAAGATTGAAATAACTTTTTTTTTTATCAGTTTCTACAAACAAGGCAGAGTGAGACCAAGTCTGGAAGAGTGCGTCCAATACTAGATCAACTAAAATTCAAATTCAAAAGTCCCCATTTGACAGTCCACTGTCAGACAGCTCCTGTCTGATATGGTTTTACTCTTTTTTAGAAAGGTGTTAAAATGCATATATATGTATCAAGCAAAAGGTTCATGTGTGCCTTTTCATGCATAAATTTGCAAAAAGAGTAGAACCAGATCAGACAGCTCCTGTAGGACAGCAGCAGTTGTCTGATTAGGGTCTGCTCAAGTTAACCCTTTCCCTGTTCTATATTTAGTCCAAAGTTCAATACCTACTGAATATTCATGGAGAAAATAGTTAATATAATGAAATATGTAAGGTGGAACTTTGTAGCCATTTTAGAAAGTAAAGAATCAGATCTTTCAAATTCCACTAGCAAACAGAGCAGACTCCGATCAGACGGCTCCTATAGGAGCCGTCTGATCTGGGTCTTCTCTGTTTGCAAATGCGTGAAAACACGTTTAAATGAGGGAAAGGGTTAAAGGGCAACTTGGGAGAAAATGTCACCCTAACCCGGCTGACTTCTCCCTGTTTTGAACTGAGGGAATAGTTTAAATAGATAGAACATATAGGGAGATACAAAATCAGGACCAAAATTTCTCCCTGAATCCCACTAAACTGCTCCCTGATGCTAAGCTCAAGCATTTAGCCTGGCTGCCCTATTTGCAGATATGCAATTTCTACAGTTTCAACCTAAAAATGATGTGTAGATATCCCATTGTAAAAAAAAATAAATTAGCTATTGAATATTTGTGTAACATGGTGAAAAGGTTGTGACTCGACTGGGACTCGAATCTCTCTACCTGGCTACATATTCATGGTGCCATTATTTGTAACGTAATATTCAACAGAGAAGAGAATAACTTGGAAGAGATAAAGGTCAAACTGCAGAACATGTTTTTAAATTGTTGCATGACATGTGTTTTTATGTAACATTAACCTTTTGGATGTGGGACATTCATGCACTAGAATTTGCCAACAGCTTAGATCCATATCAGAGGTCTCCTACAGGATCAGGGAGGGTCTGTACTGTTGTCATTTGAAGTCTTTCATGCTGATTTGATTGTCACTGTGTAGTTAAACACTTATGAATATTCAGCATTGATAGGGTGAACATGATTAATTGTGTAACTACCACATGACCATTGAGATCCTCTTCAAGTAACCACTTAAACGTCATTAAAAAATAGATTTACAGGCCTGTGTCACTGTAAAAGGGCTACAACATTTTAATTACTAAATAATTTATGGCTAAGACACTTGGTTAAGTTTGTCAATTTATCATTTTAATTCAAAAAAAAAATTAATGTCAGAAATATTGGAGTATTAATTAGCTGAAGGGAAATTTTATCATGACAAAAACTGTAGACATAGTCATAAGTAATTTCATAAGCAAACCTGTAATGATATAGTCTGATCCCACTGTTTCTGCTAAAGCTGAAAAATCCTACTTTTATATACCATTATAAAAAGTCAGCAAATACATATTCATAATCATGATGTCAGTATTTCAAACATCAATATTTGTGGGATTAACCCTTTCCTTCATATAAACTGCTTTTTACACCTTTTAAATGGAGAATACCCTGATCAAATAGCTCCTATTTGAGCTGTCTGATCAGCGTCTGCTCCGTTTCCTTTTGAAATTATGATAAATCTGAAACAAAAGACCTAATTGTACATATATATATATATATATATATGCTATTTTAATTTTGTTTTATCAAGCTAATAAATATTCATAATTCTTACATGAATATTTAACAGGGAAAGGTTAACCCTTTACTCCATAAATATGCATTTCTTTGCCTCTCCAAACAGAGTAGACCCAGATCAGATGGCTCCAATAGGATCCATCTGATCAGGGTCTGCTCTGTTTGCTTAAATGCAATAACATAGATCCGATTCCACAGTTTCTGCTTTGGTAAAAAATTTGGGTGTGTATGCCATTTTAACCCATTCCCGCATATTGACGCCTTTTGACGCTTCTGTAAAAGTCACTTTGTGAAACCATTGTGATAAATAGAGCATTTGCTCATATGGAGCAAATGCTCTATTTATCACAATGGTTTCAAAACTACACAATTCTGAAAAACTCCTTTTCTCTAGTTAATGCTCCTTTTTGGTAGATTTAATCAAAAAGGTTATGTCTAAAAATAGCCTAAGTGGGAATGGGTTAATAGACTATTCATGTTTTCATCATTTATTACACTGCAACAGATAGCATACAGTATATATATATTTCCTTGACATTGATGGAGTATACTATACATTTTTATTGGGTGTGCAAAGTTCAAAAACTATGATTTGATCACTGAAATTCTTTTAATAGTTCAGGTCTCAAGAAGTAAGCAAACAAAGGACTGGGATGTCCTGTTCTGTGGTGCTCAGTAACTTGTTATCAGTACTGGTGACAACAGACTTGTGTGCTTTTGTACAACATTCCAACATGAGGAATTCATTGTTTTGTCCAAGAAGGTCACCTGTCTGATACTTTCGTGGCCCTTCAACACTTAACCTGATGAATACCGTATTTAAGTATGAAATTTAATTATCTACATACATACATGTAGTTCATGAATATTCAGTAACCATTTCCTTCATATAAACAGCTTTATCATGCTTTTCAAAAGTTTTGCAAATAGGGTAGACCCAGATGATCAGATAGCTAGATGGCTCCCTAAATTCCACTAAACTTCTCCCTGATGGACCTGTGCATTATTTCATTTTTGATGGGGCTTAATGTATTTATAAGTTTTGTAATGAATGCATTGCATACCTTAGAGTACATGTACTACATGTATATTTAACCCTTTATGCCATGAACATTCATATGTGGAATAATGAAGTTTTGTAATGGCATATAAATAAAGGACTTTTTGGCCATGGTAAAAACTGTAAAATCGGATCTAATTTATTCCATAAGAAAACAGTTGACTGTGATCAGACGGCTCCTATTAGCCGTCTGAACTGGGTCTACTCTGTATATAAAGCTGGGAAAGGTTACCGGTAATTGATTAACAGTATTGTACTGCATTTGTTTGTTAATGTTTTTCGGAGTTTAGATCACTCACTGACTCTTGTATGCTTCTGTCTTGCAGGTGGCTATAAAGATCATCGACAAGACCCGGCTTGATGAGGCGAATTTAAAAAAAGTTTATCGAGAAGTGACAATCATGAAGCTTCTTAACCACCCACATATCATAAAACTATATCAGGTAAGGCACCAATCTCCCTAACTAGTCTGACTCAACTTGTCTATATCATAGAATTCAAATGTTTTGTTGCTTTAATTTGGACATAAATCAGTTTCCTGATGTTTAACCCTTTACTCCATAAGAATCATATGCCTTTTTACTCCTTTACAAACACAGTAGACTCGGGTCACGCGGCTCCTGTAGGAGCGATCTGATCAGGGTCTGCTCTGTTTGCTTGAAATATATAGTACAGATGTGATTCTATAATTATTATTATATAACTGGTGTGACATGAGAAGGGTTAAGAAACATTCTATAATTATAACTGGTGTGACATTTTTGTGGTATGTGATTGAATAATTAAGGTATGCATGATGTTTGTAAGCTTTCAAAAATACCATTAACCCTGATCATGCTCTGAAAAAATCATGTCTGCTTAAAATTTGCAATGTCGACTGCTGCGGATTGTTTTTTCAAGCTTTTGAAAAAGTATTGATCAAGTGTCAAACAGCTTGGATCCTGATAAGAAACCAATTTACTCCGCATGTCATCTGGATCAAGTCATTTGCAAATGTGAGTCAGGTCCCTATTGAATATTCATGGATGAATATAATGACGTTATGAATATAACGTCACTGAATTTTATAATGGCTTATGAAGTTATGTACACAGGGTTTTTTGGTATTGGTAATTTGGTAGAAACTGAAGACTGATGTGTATTATTCCATAAGCGTACAGGAGCCATCTGATCTGGGTCTGCTCCTTTCCCAAAGGCATGTAAAAACACTTATATGAAGGAAAGGGTTAATTGAAGTTTAGCGGTGATGTGAAGGTGTGTGTCAGGTTTCTTCAACACCTGTGGTCACAGGTTGTGAATGAGTGTGTGACGATATTTAACATGACTAATAACACAAACTTCATACACCTACATACAGTGTGAGCACTATAAAAGGAGATCATTCTTTCTGCAGTTTGTAGAGTTTGAGGCCCAGATAAGATGCGAAAATTAACCCTTTACTCCATGAATATTCATGTAAGAAATAAAACATCATGTATATTAATTACATTAATTGTTATAATATCTCATGGACACAGGAATTTTGGGTCATGGCAGAAACTGTAAAATCATACCTATATCGTATCATAAGCAAACAGAGAAGACCCTGATCAGACGGCTCCTACAGGAGCGGTCTGGTCTGGGTCTACTCTGTTTGCAAAGGCGTATTTATGGAGTGAAGGGTTAAAACAATTTCAAGGAATAGCTCCTTTATTTCTCTATGATGTCATTATATTCATTGCCATTACCAAAACTTCATATATTCATATACCATTATAAAAATGAATGGCATTTATATTCATTATGACATTATTTCTAACATTTATATTCATGATGACATTATTTCTAACATTTATATTCATGGACTAAAGAGTTAACCCTTTCCCTCATATAAACGCATTTTCACACATTTGCCAACAGAGTAGATCCAGATCCTGTAGGAGCCGTCTGATCAGGATCTGCTCTGTTTACTAATGGAATTTGATAGATCTGTTTCTTTAGATTATAAAATGTCTACAATGTTCCATCTTCCGTATTTCATTATATGGTAACTATCTTGTCCATGAATATTCAGTGGGTATTGGAAATAATAAACATAGAACAGGGAAAGAGTTAAAGAAGAAGTTAAACTACAGACATTTATTGACACAGATCATGGAACTCTTGGGTCTGTTTGTTCTGGGTGTGCCCTTATTCCTGATCTTAGTGTGTATGACATGTCTACCTAAATACATGTAGCTATTAATAACGAGTTGGCTAATGAAATTGTTTTAGGACAAGTTCCCCATTAATCCTTAATCTGAATCAAATTCTGATGAATAGAATGATTAAAACTGGCCTTTCCTTTTCTGATTATTAATTAAACAAAAAGTTATCACTGAAGGGAATATTTTTTGTGACAAACAGTGCAGACCCTGGTCAAAGGGCTTCATCAGAAGCCCTTTGATCTGGGTCTACACTGTTTGCAAAAGTTGTATACACTCGGTTCTGACACATTACGGGTTAAATGAAGCCAGGACATGATCCAGGTGAACCTTTAGCACTTTACGTAATTGTGTTTAGGGGAAAACTGATATATCTAGTAACTCCTAATATTTTCATTTATAACCTATCAAAAAAGTGCAAAGTGTCAAACAGTTTGAATCCTGATGAGACATCAAGTTTCTGGATCTGATCTGGATTTAAACTACTTCCAAAGGCTATCATGACTTAGTAACTCCCACTTAGCTCACAGGGTGCCAAGAGTTGATTGTATTGATTGACTGGTCAATGGCTCCCTCCCACACAAGGCCCTGGCAAAGAAAAATGACAAAAGCTATTTGTAATATCTATTATTAAACAGCCATTTGTATTTGCTGACATGACTAAGGCACTAGATTATGCCAAGTCTTTCAGATACTTGAAGAAACTGATTTATTGAAAGCTTGCACCTTGAAAAATAGAAGTTTTCATAACCTACCGATATGTGCAAGAGCAATAGATAAACATGGATACTTGAATACTAAAATTTTCCATTTTCCACCAAACCTTATGTTATGACCACTCTAGAAGAGATGATTCTAAAGAGTGAAAGACAAACAAAGGGTTTGATAGAGAAAAAAAGTAGTTATTCTTGAAAATGTTTAAATTTACAGTAAATTTTACGCATCTTATTTGGACCTTTGCCTATGGCCCTAATGGATTGCTGCTTGCATAATAGTTTTGAAATCGTAGATTCTTTTCTGAGAACCTAGACCAGCTCCTGCACTTACATAAGATGCCATAATTACTGGACGTATTAGGACAGATAGACATGGGCAAATAGTGCAGGATCCGTTTGATCAGGGTCTACTCTGTTTGCAAATGTGTGGAAAGGCATTTATATGAAGGAAAGGGTTAACAGACTATTTGAAATAATAGCAGAAATAGGGGAATGCTTTAATAAGATTAAAAAAATAGATTGAAAAAAAAAGAAAAGAAAAAAAAAGTTTTTTACCAAGGGTAGAACATGCGACCTCGGGTTTCCTAAGCCATGATGCTTTACCTCTGCACCATAGTGCTTAACCCATTCCCGCATAGGCTATTTTTAGATCCAACCTCTTTGAACAAATCTACCGAAAAGGAGCATTTACTACTAAAAAGGAAAATTTTAGAATTGTGTAGTGATGAAACCATTGTGATAAATAGAGCATTTGCTCCTATGGAGCAAATGCTCTATTTATCACAATGGTTTCACAACGTGACTTTTATAGAGGCGTCAAAAGGCGTCTATATGCGGGAATGGGTTAACACTCCTATATGGAGCAAATGCTCTATTTATCAAAATGGTTTCAAGAAGTGAAAGGCATATTTAGGGGGGAAAGGGTTAACTCATTTGCTCCTAGGCTATTTTTAGACCCAACCTCTTTTGATAAATCTACCGAAAAGGAGCATTAACTATAGAAAAAGAGAATTTTAGAATTGTGTAGTTTTGAAACCATTGTGATATATAGAGCACAATGGAACAAATGCTCTATTTATCACAATGGTTTCAATAAACGAGTTTTACAGAAGCGCAAAAAGGCGTCAGTAGGAGAGAATGAGTTAAAAGGCGTATTGTATCTATGGAGTAAAGGGCTAGAAAATGATCTGAGGATGTCAACCGGTATACAGAGTAAACTGTAGCGACACATATAGCGGATGTACCCGAGGATTAGCCAAATCATCACAATAATCATGTCACTCTGTATCAGCAGAAAATGATAAAGAAGCACAAACCTGCTGTAATCTGATTTCTTTTATTGCTTCTAGATTGTTGACACAAAAGCAATAAAATTTTATGGCACTGATTATGCCAGTTGTCTAATAATCTGATCCAGCCTTAGCCTAGCCATAAACTTGGATAATATGGGCTTTATTAAGTTTATTTGGCGATTGACAGTTGCAGGTTTTAATTTTTTTCACCCCACTGAAGCAAAACTAAATCTTGATACAAACTGGTTTAGTCTGTTGTTAAGAAATAATGAATGTATGAATATAATTAGCTAATTGTTAAGAATGACATTATGTGTAACCAAATTTTTCTCCATGACAGATACTATGTACAAGCAAATCGATCTATATAGTTTTATAAGCAAACAGAGTAGACCCTGGTCAGATGGCTCCTAAAGCTGTCTTATCAGGATATTCTTTGTTTGCGAAGGCGTGAAAAGACATTTACATGACGGAATGGGCTAAGCTCAATGTTTGTATTTACTGTAATGTTTCAGTGGGAAATTACACTGATTATGCCTCTACCTTGTGAATATAATGACATCATGAATATCAATATAAAGCAGAATTTTTATAATGGCATATAATATAGGAATTCTTACCATGGCAGATCTATATTATAATTCCAGTACTAAACAGACCTTGATCAGCGGGTTCCTGTAGAAGTCACCTGATCAGAGTCTACTCTGTTTGCAAATGCTTTAAAAGCTGTCAGTATCTGGCAAAGGGCTATGACTGTTATTCAGGCGAGATTTTCAGCCTAAGTGTAAATCCCATTGTGATCGTTAATCTTGTATCACCTTCATAATCAGCCATTGGATTTCATTGCATATATGTCAAGAGGCCAAGAGGCCGCGATCCATTGACGTCATAATTGTTCTACATAGCTGCTCTTATCTTATTGTGAAGTGTTGAGGGTATTACATTTAATAACACCCAAAACTTTACTACCCCCACGAAGACACTATCAGGCCTGTTTACTTCCTGTATGTTTTTGTCATTGTCACCTTTATTCCACTGGTCAGAGGGTGAAATGCAATTTGAAAACAATCTTGACCCAAATCCGTACGAAGTACACTTTTCAAACATCAACTGATTTTGTCCTAGATCTTTCCTTGTCCTTTAACCCTTTCCCTGTTTTATACTGATGTATGGACAAATTATATCATGAATATTTATTAACTGAATTTTAATGATGTCATAATGTACACAGGATGTTTTGGCTCAGGCAGAAACTGAACAATCAGATCTATAGTATACCATAAGCAAACAGAGCAGACCCTGATCACATGGTTCCTATAGGAGCTGTCTGGTATGGGTCTACTCTGTTTGCAAATGTATCAAAAGGTGTTTATATTAAGGAAAGGGATTCAGAGAAATTAAGGAAACCTTGGAAAAGTGAATGAATATAATATATTATCAACCATTTACCTCATAGATTTGCTCAGATGCTATTCACAGGCGCCATCTGATCATGGTCTGCACTGTTTACTTATGAATTAATATAAATGAATTTTAAGTTTCTGCCATGTCCAAAATTCCTGTGTTCATGTGGTATTATAAAAAATCACCTAACTGATAATCATAACTTTAGTCATTATTTCTTACATGAATATTCATAGGATAAAGAGTCAATCGTTTTATAACAAGTTATTTTTCTTCACGAGGCCAAGTGGGAAATGACTGTCAGCATAGAGAAGATAAATACTGTTAACATTTTTCTCTACTATTTTCCTAGACCAAAGTTTTTTTTTGCTGACCTATTATATAAGGTTATATTTGTTGTGCAAGATAATGGCTCTTAACCCTTTCCCGCATTTGCAAACAGAGTAGACCCAGATCAGACGGCTCCTAGAGACGTCTGATCAGGGTCTACTCTGTTTGCTAATAGAATTTGATAAATCTGTTTCTTTGCCTTCTAAAATGTTTATAATGTTCCACCTTCCATATTTATTTGTAACTGTTTTGTTAATGAAAATTCAAAATTGGAATAAACATAGAGCAGGGAAAGGGTTAACACCAAGTTGCTGCCAGTGTCACATCTGTATTTACTTATGCAAACAGTTTGGATACAGATGAGACACCAGATAAGTCTGCTCCGCGTCTCATCAGGACCCACACTGTTTGTTACAAGGTAATGTTTTATGACACAAAATAGGAGAAAATTAAACAAAAGAAAGTTGTAGCAGATGCAAATTTTGCAGACGAAAAGATTTGGCAGCGAACGAGTTAAGGAGAGCGGTATAACAGGATACATAGTAGATGGCGAACACAGATATATATGGACAACAAACCAATCGTGCTTCAAACATTGCGATAGGCATGTCCGTCTCCAAAAGGCCATTTCCCTCATGGAAATGTGTCAGCCCGTGCTACTTGAAGTAATGCATTAACCCTTTCCCTCGTTAAACGTGTTTTCATGTATTTGCAAACAGAGTAGACCCAGATCAGATGGCTCTTATAAGAGGCTCTGCTCTGTTTGCTAATAGAATCTGATAGGTCTATTTCTTTGTTTTATAAAACTTCTACAATGTTCCACCTTCCCTGTTTCTTTATAACTTTTTTGATAATGAATATTCAGTAGGTATTGAAATTTGGCCTAAATACAGGCCAGAGAAAGGGTTAAAGTACTATTCAACCTACTGTAGTTACTCCAATTATTCGGACACCCAGTCTCCGCCAGTTTATACAGCTGGATAAGTCAATTTGACCCCATTTTTGTAACTTATCGTATAACTGGTAATTTTTGCAGACATCTAATTTTTCTAAATCTAAATGCTTCTGACCGCAAAAAATAGAATCGCAAATTAAAATATAGAATGATACACAACAGTGCATGTATGTACCCATAGCCATTTCCGGCGATAGTGGGAGAGTCAGTAGCAGATCGAAAACTGGTGCAGTATTCATAATGTGTATTATTAGTTAATAGGTTTAGTATAAGTTTTATTTTCTGCATTAAATACAAAGAACTGTTGCGCCGAAGATCGATCTCGGCATACATGTGTGAAAGAAAACTCGATAAGCCTTCTTCAAAGTTATATTTGTTATGATAGTAGGTAAAAGAAATGAAAACAGATAAAGCCATCTATAATATTCTTTATTTAAATCCACAATTATAAAACATTAACACAAACAAATGTGACAAGTCGTGAAATTCAGCGCAAAAATTAGTGAACATAAACACAATGTCTATTTCCTGTTTGCTTTTTAAAAAAAAAACACAAGTCACTACACGTAACACTCACTTCTTGAATTAGTCATTAATGTTTTATCATCTTGTTATTTTTTAAAAAAAATAGTTTGCTAATAATATGTGTTAACAGCAAGTCATCTTATTAAACAATTAATTCTGTACCCTCTGAATATGGTCATGATCAGACGACTCCTACAGGAGCAATCACAATTTGACTGATACAATGTGCTGTCAGGCAGCTTCCACCAGGTATAGGAGGATTATTGTAATCTGAATGTATATTTACTTGTTGTAAGCTCACTGTAGTTTTGTTTGTTGTAAGCTGATTGTATTTTGGTTTGTTGTAAGCTGACTGTATTTTTATTTGTTTTCCCAGGTAATGGAAACCAAAAACATGCTGTACCTGGTGTCAGAGTATGCTCCAAATGGAGAGATCTTTGGTAAGTGACCAAAACAAACCCTCATACATTAGCCCTTTACTCCATGATTATTCATGTAAGAAATAAAGACATCATGAATATTAATTAGATTGATTGTTATAATGGTACATGAACACAGATTTTTTTATCATGACAGATACTGTAGGAGCCGTCTGATCTGGGTCTACTCTGTTTGCAAAGGCATTACTAAGAAAGGCACATTTATGGAGTAAAGGGTTAATTGCATAATGGGAGGAGCAGTGAACTTGCTGTTGTAGTTTTAACCCTTTGCTTCATATAGTTTTGCAAACAGTGAAGACTACGATCAGACAGCTCCAGTAGTTCATCTGATCAGGGTTCACTCTTTTTGCTGATGTCGTTATATGACAGAAATAATGTTAAATCGATGTAAAGCCCTATAAAAACTAAAACCAATACCAAAACCATTAATGGCATTCATTACAGATAATACGGTATACTGTTAAAAAATAATATGTATGCAGAGCTCTAGATCTTAGATGCGTAAATTTAGAGTGGTCACAGTCGCCATTATCTTTTGCTCTGTCTATTGTTTGATGAAAACCAAATTAATTTCAGTAAAATTCAGAGCGGAATATTTCTACCACTGACCAATTATTAGTGCATACAAGTCGAGAAGTGGACCAATTGTTAGTGCATACAAGTCAAGGTTACTTTGAGTAAGAATAAAAGTACACCTTCAATCTAAGCTCTTTGGATTATAACCTTTAACGTACCAAGACTACCAGTTGTAATTTTCATATTTTCATTGTTCATACTTTGTAAATTACAAGTTTTCATTCTCTTTTGGTACGAACATCTGAATGTTGAACAGATTATGTCCAGCAGAGATTGTGAGTTACTTGGAGTCTCATCTGGATCCAAACTGTTTGCAGAAGCAATATCACACATCAGTATATAGTATGTTAGAGGTCCAGTAGTGTTATACAATCAATTCAAGTGTCTGTATGCTAGCTGTAGTAAACTAAACCTAACCCTTCCTCCATACATACGCCTCTGTAATAGTCACTTCTTGAAACCATTGTGATAAATAGAGTATTTGCTCCATAGGAGGAGCAAATGCTCTATTTATCACAATGGTTTCAATACTACACAATTCTAACATTTTCTTTTTCTCTAGTAAATGCTCCTTTTCGGTAGATTTATTCAAAGAGGTCAGGTCTAAAAATAGCTTATAAGGGAATGTGTTAACCATTTTCCATATAAACATTCAAGTAAGACGTATTTACATCATGAATGTTTATGAGCTGAATTTTATATAATGGTGTATTAACCGTTTCTCTGTTCAATATTCACGGAAGAAATAATAACATCATGAATATTAATTAGCTGAATTTTCATGTTTGTAAACTTTACAAGGAAATGTTTTGCATGGACAAAAACTGTAGAATCGGATCTGTATCATGTCAAAAGCAAATAGAGCAGACCTTAATCAGATGGCTCCTCTAACAGCTGTCTGATCTGGATCTACTCTGTTTGCAAATTAGTGAAAACTTGTTTATATGAGGGAAAGGGTTAACAAAGGATTTTTTTGACAATGGTGGAAACTGTAGAATCAGCAAAGAGTGCAGGCCCTTATCCGACAGTTTCTGCAGGAGCTGTCTGATCTAGGTCTACTCTGTTTGCAAAGTCGTCTTAAACTGTATAACGGTTACCCATTTAGTTGCTGTAACTGTAAGCCTTGAATGTAGGAGTAATTTTAGAAGCAGTGTAGACACAGATCATTTGGCTGCTAGAGGAGCTGTCTCCTGGTGTGCAATGCTTGTCATTAAAATGTCACAGGCAATTTTATACTGACTGAACTCTTTCGTTCAAAAACACCTTTTTACGCCTGTTACCGAGACAGAAGCTGTCCGATCTGGATCTACTATGTGTTACGAAGACAGTGTTGTGTGCATTAAAATGTGCAATACTGTATGTCACCTAGTCGTACGTCATCATGACAGCGCCAACTATCACACGCATCGTCTACCCGAAATATTGGGGCTGTGACAATCTATAGCTTTAGGGTATTATTAAAGAAACTGATCTGATCTGGGTCTGCCCTGATTGCTGATGAAATTAAATAGATCTGATCCTTCAGTTTTTGTCTAACTCTAAGCCAACAATTCCTGTTTACATATTAAGTTAATGAATATTCATGAAATGATCAGTTCACACATAAATTTTCAGAATTAATTAAAATTAATCAAAATTACAATTCGCTTCAAATGGAATGCTTAGCTGTAATCACATCTTTTGCTCACATATTGACATCAGAGTAATAGATAAGGGACACATTTCAAAATTCAAATTCCTCCATCAAGCCCAGAGCAAGAGATAAACATGACTGTGTTCTCAAGTACTGAAATTGTAATTTCTCCACCAAACCCTATGTTGTGACCACTCTTTAGAATCATCTTGAAGAGACAATTCTAAAGAGTGGTCTGTCACAACATAGGGCTTGGTGGAGAAATAAAGAAGTTATTCTTGAAAATGTTTTAAATTACGCATCTTATCTGGACCACTTTATGGTGCGATTATTCTTTAAATTCATTTTGTGACCTCTTTTTAGAATTGTCTTTTTGATACAATTCCAAAGAGGGGTCACAAGGAATTTGCCAGTTATACTCAATGATTTAGGGAAAGGACATTTTGTTTTTGTCTTTCATTAGTAAAAATGGATGAGTTATTTCTTAGACACTAGGGGCCTGTTTTACTAAAGATTTTATGACTGAAATTATTGCTAGTTCTAACATGGGACGCTTGCAACTTGAAGTTACAATTACGATTTTTCTGTCGTACAAAGTTCACCTTTATTGCTGCACACTAGAACGTGAGATAATTTTGCATGTCTGAGTAGTAGCGATTGTCGTAAAGTAGGACTTGCGATAATTTCAGTTAATCTATAGCAAAATGGGCCCCAGTTCAATGAATTTTACTTAGCATCAGGCCTAAGATAAATACGCCGTTGTATGCTTTTGCAAACAGAGTAGATACAGATCAGAGTCAGCTTCTGTAGGAGCTGTCTGATCAGAGTGTACTTATGACATAATATAGATATGATTCTACAGTTTCTGCCATGGACAAAGATCCCTGTCTTCATGTGTTATTGTAACAATCTAATTAATATTCATGGTGTCATTTTTGTACATGAATATTCATGGAGTAAATGGTTAAGACCAAGAAAGATTAAAAAAACAGTTATTTCACTATAAGCATTCTCAAGGCTGACCCCTTTCCTTCATATAAACTCACATTCATGCATTTGCAAACAGAGTAGACCCAAATCACAAGTCTCCTATAAGACCCGTCTGATCAGAGTCTGCTGTTTGCTTTTGACATGATAAAGGTCTGGGTCCATGCTTATAAAGCTTTTAGTTGAGTCTGAGTTCGTTCTCAAGCTTTTGATTGGTCAGATTTGAGTTCTCAAGCTTTTGATTGGTCAGATTTGAGCCAAAGGCTCAAATCTGACCAATCAAAAACTTGAGAACGAACTCAGACTCAACTAAAAGTTTTATAAGTATGGACCCTGATTCTACAGGTTTTGCCAAAGAAAAAATTCCCTTGAAAAGTAGATTTGATAAAAAATCGGCTTAAAAATGTTCACGATGTCATTTTAAATTTCTTACATGAATACTGAACAGGGAAAGGGTTTACCCTATGGTTCCTATTAGAGCCATCTGAACTGGGTGTACTCTGTTTGCGAAGGCGTAGAAAGGCGTATTGATGGAGTAAAGGGCTAAACAATGATGTATCATTCCACTTTCATAATTTAGGATTCAAAGTGTTTAGACTTTATGGGATAAAAGTAGATATTTAGTATTAGAAGGGTAGCTATTTCTTTCATTGCCAAAAAAAAAGAGGAAACCAGAGCCCTTAACTTCATTTCCATTCTTGAAAATGTTAAAGTTCAGTACAAAAAGGGAAATAATTACTTATGGTCAGAATTGTGTGTAATTTGCTGCAATAATCAATAGAAGCACATGATGACGTACAAACTGACATTTAAGCCTTATTCTGCCGTATAAAAAATGTCTGTTCAAATTAGATCACATGCAATTTTGACTACTTCCGATTTGATCAAGCTTTTGAGAAACTATCAAACGAGTATCAAACAGCTGGGTCCACGCCATGTAACTCCGCGTCGCATCTAGATCCAAGTTGTTTGCAAATGCGTGTCAGGCTGAAAATAGCAGGATAACGGTTAAGCCTTTAGTCTAATATAATTGGTAGCTGTGTAAATTAGTCTGCATTTTTTGCACAAGAAATTACACACCCTTTTTTTAAACATCAGTCCAATATGTTTAATGAATAGACCTTTTAGAGGCTGACAGCTGGATGCAGAAATGGATGTTGATCTGATCTGTGTCAGAGTTTGTGTCCGTCTATAGTGGGTAGAGTGTGGGCTAAAAAGACAGAAGAGTTGGCCTGCATTATGCACCAGCAGTTATCAAAAGAAAATGTGGGAGTTGGTGGCAGATTCACAAAGTTGTTTTAAAACTAACAGCAGGAAACTAATCAATATAGGCCTTTCATAGGCTCAAGCAAAGGAAGTGCAGGGGTTCTTCTGTTTTCTGATGCCCTGTCCCTTGCAGCCATGAGACACTTAATCCTTTCCACCATGAATATTCATGTAAAAATAATGACATCATGAATATTAATTAGATTAATTTAATACACAAATCTTTTAATGGTCTGCTGTGGCAGTAAGGGTAGATTGTACAAACTCTTTAATGGTCTGCAGTGGCAGTAAGGATATATTGCACAAACATTTTAATGGTCTGCAGTGACAGTAAAGATTGACTCTTTAATGGTCTGCAGAAGTAGCAGAATTGAGAGATTGCACAAACCTTTTAATGGTCTGCAGTGGCAGTAATGATATATTGCTCAGACTCTTCAATGGTCTGCAGTGACAGTAAGGATAGATTGCACAAACCTTTTAATGGTCTGCAGTGGCAGTAAGGATATATTGCACAAACTCTTTAATGGTCTGCAGTGACAGTAAGGATAGATTGCACAAACTCTTTAGTGGTCTACAGTGGCAGTAAGGATAGATTGCACAAACCTTTTAATGGTCTACAGTTGCAGTAAGGATTGATTGCACAAACTCTTTAATGGTCTGCAGTGGCAGTAAGGATAGATTGTACAAACTCTTTAATGAACTACAGTAGCATTGAGAAATGGTCATGAGAGATAAAGGAATGGGTTAACTACAGAGCCCATTCAGTATGAAAAGTTATAATTTGTGAGAGAATTGAATATGACAAACAGTATAGACCCTGATCAGGGCGCTGCTCTAAGAACTCTCTTATCTGGGTCTACACTGTTTTCAAAGGCCATTACTCTCATTTCCTGCAAAATAAGGGTTAGTAATTAGTATTCAGCATTGTCCATAATACTCTTATAATACAACCAATATAGGATCAATGTGATGTTATTAACCCTTTTACTCTCTATGCCTTCTTAAAAATTATGTTGTCAGTAAGAATATCTAATGCATTATATATTCGTCAAACTTGTTATTCAGCTTCTGTCTGTCTTGTTTTCCATTATCACAACAACATAATTGTTAAATAAGGATGTGATGTATGTTGTACAAAATTTAGAAATAATCTGATTAACCATTAAAGGAATGATTGGATAAAGTGATTTAATTAATTTCTGTGAATTGTATTGCAGTATTACTCTGTCCAATTTATTATCTTAACTACAGTAGAAATATTAGAGAACTAGGTTAACTTGTTTTGATTTTGTTTCCATGGGGACAGAATGTGATTATCAGGGAAGCTCTGACGTAAGTGTCGGCACTTTCTCCTCTGTTCTTGACACTGTTGCGTTTTCATTGGTTCCTTTGTTGTAGCAGAAGAAGCAAGTTTTCATGGATCTTTAAAGAATATTGATTGCCTATTAACCCTGAGATTGCTGGAAACCAAATGGACTTCAATGATAAGCAGTATAGATCCATGTAGCTGGGCTCCAGCAGTCAGGCTCCATACTGCTCTTAACCCTTTACTTAATGCCTGAACACCTTTGCAAACAGAGTAGTTCTAGATCTGATGGCTCCTGTAGAAGTCGTCTGATCAGGGTCTGCTCTGTTTGTTTTTGGAATAGTATAGATCTAATTCTACAGTTCTGCCGTGGCAAAAGTTTCATGTGTTGATATGCTATTTTAAAAATGCATCTAATTAATATTCATGAATATTAATAGAGTAAAGGCTTAATGGCAAAGTCCTTTCAAGAAAGGGTGCTCTTTAAAAAAGAAGTTTATCCATTTCAATGTGGGAACCAAGTGTACTTTCATTTGCAAACAGTGTAAATCCAGATCAGTATTCCTAGAGGAGCCGTCTGATCAGGGTCTGCACTGTTTGTCATTCAATCTCTTCTTGCAAAGTATGCCCTTTTATGCTGAATGGTCTCTGCCATTTACCCTTTCCTCCATAAATACGCCTTTCTATGCATCTGTAAAAATCCCTTTATGAAACCATTGTGATAAATAGAGCATTTGCTCCTACAGGAGCAAATGCTCTATTTGTCACAATGGTTTCAAACTACAAAATTCTAAAGTTTTCCTTTTCTCTAGTTAATGCTCCTTTTCGATAGATTTATTCAAAATGGTTTGATCTAAAAATAGCCTATGGAGGAAAGGGTTAAACATTGATGAACCTTTCCACATTGAAATTTCAGTATTCAATGGGTGAAGGGACCATGAAGAATTCAGTTCTGGGATATTACTTGGCTTGAAATCAGAAATAGGTTTTTTTATGGATGAACACTGAATAAGTCAACCAGACTGACGTTCAGCTGGATTGGCAACACATTTTTATGCCTCCTGGACCCCTCCAAGATAAAGATCTAAAGACATACTATTTTGTGCCTGTTGTTTGGCCATACGTATTTCTGTCCAAAACTTTAACTGTGGCTATAACTTTTGGACTTTTACAGTTAGGCACCACATTCTTTGCATATTCATCTGATTAACCTTCTGCAATCATGTGATATCCTTGGGGTCACATTAGGACTCAAAACTGTATGTGAGTATGGTTTTTGAACAAAAAAAGGAACAATATTCAAAAACAGAAATTGAAACAGATGACACTATTTGCAGACGACACTTGTCCAAAGTGCAGAGGCTTAAGCTGTTAACTGTTGAGTGATGTCCTGTGAAGGTCATACTATATATAATCGAGGTCTAATGAAAATATCCATTGACTCAAAATTGTAGAGTTCATTAAGTTGCAAAGAGGTAAATAAGCTTTTTAAATTCTGGAATGACAAACAATGCAGACCCAGACCAGAGGACTCTTTCCTTCATATGGACGTCTTTTCAAGCCTCTGCAAACAGAGTAGACCTAGATCAGATGGCTCCTGTAGGAATCATCTGATTAGGGTCTTATGAAATATTATATGGATCTGAGTTTACAGTTTTAGTCTTAGCCAACAATTTCCTCTTAAATATTTACAGACTTAGTCAGTAGAACCTGTCTTAAGCGACCTTATATTATAAAGCAGGTGGTTACTTAACCCATTCCTCCATAGGCTATTTTTAGATCCAACCAATTTGAATAAATCTTCCCAAAAGTAGCATTAACTAGAGAAAAGGAAAAATTAAGAATTTAGTAGTTTGAAACCATTGTGATAAATGGAGCATTTGCTCCTATAGGAGCAAATGCTCTATTTATCACAATGGTTTCAACAGGTGATTTTTACAGAGGCGTGGAAAAGTGTATTTATGGAGGAAAGGGTTAACAAGCTTTCTGCATTACTTTTGACCTATATTAGCTACTACCTGCATTAAAGCCACATAATTTGACCTCTTTTTGATTGTTGCTTAAGACAGGCTCTACTGTACCTTACAAAAACCAAGTTAATGAATATTCATGAAGTGATCAATTCATTTATGAATGTTCATTAGGGAAAGGGTTAACACATTTTATACATTCGATAGGTTTAGTTTTTGTAATATTAGAGGCAACAGCATTTAAACCAGGAATTTTAACAGCATCCAAAGGATTATGGAAGAAGTAATTAAATGAGGTTGATCCCCTCTCCCTAAATATATTTCTGGCAGACTTTGGCACAGGTTAGTTAGGATTGACATACTCTCTGTGGACAGTTTGATGGACTTGTGGCACAGTCAGGAACGGAATTCCTGCAAGTCATTTCCAGCTTGTTTTACCTTTGAATGATGATTGTTTTTCTTTCAAAATGGACTGGTCCGTCATTGTGTAACTCTTTGCATGCTAGCAGTGAAACTGCGAGTGGACTGGTCCGTCATTGTTTAACTCTTTGCATGCAAGCAGTGAAACTGCGAGTGGACTGGTCCGTCATTGTTTAACTCTTTGTATGCAAGCAGTGAAACTGTGATTACCTTTGTGAACAGTTTGGATCCAGATGAGACTTAGCATAATATGGAATCTCACCAAGATCCAAACTATTTGGCCAAAACAAATGAGAGAAGTTTTATTTTAAGAATTGAAGCAGAGGACATTTTTTGCATATGAAAAAGTACTTAACTGATTTAACTCCTCATTGGACTAGAGGTATCAGCCATTTTCAGCTGCTGAATTTTTTCATTGCAATGTTTTCATCAGTGTCAAATAGTTTGAAACATGATTAAACTCAGAATTATAATAACGTCTTAATTATCTGGATCCAAACTATTTGCAAAGGTCATCACCAATGAGTGCCATTAGAGTAGTAAGAAGACAGACTTGAACATGTTAGGATAAAGGTTTCATTCAGATTTGGCAGTGAACTGCTCTTAGGAAATAAGCCATAAGCATTTTCATGGCTTCATGTTGCCCAAAATAAACCTTACCATTAGCTTGCTATGATATAACCAAATATCACCTTTACAAGCCATGTAGATCAAGATTAGATGCAAAGTAATTGAAAGTCAGTCACGATCTTAATGATTTGCTGGCAATGTTTTAAGAAAATATTTTTGAAAAAAAAAATTGCAGCTGAAGTAGACAGTAAGTTTTGTTGAAGAAGACTGATATGATTACAGGAAGTGTTAAAAGGCCAAAAGTAGTTACAGAAGCAATAAATAATTAATGAAAGTGGAAATGTACTTTTAAATGCCTCTCTGAATTAATGAGAGATCAAAGAGAGGATAATCATAGCTGCTTTAGTGATTAGCTGAATTTTTAAACAGGAGAGTGAAATGTGAGAGAAATTTTACTTCTGTTGCTTTTTTACATTTGTAGAATGCTTACAGTCACACTTCACATTTTCCTTCATGTAAACACCTTTTCACGCTTTGCAGAGTAAACCCAAATCAGACGGCTCCTGTAGAGCCGTCTGATCAGGGTCTGCTCTGTTTGCTTATAGAATTATAATAAATCTGACTCTACACTTTCTACCAATACCAAAAAATCCTTTGTACATATACCTCTATAAAAGCTAAATACATGTAATAAATATTCATGATGTCATTATTTCTTACATGAATTTTCAACAGGGATAGGGTTAGCTGAACTTAACTCCTTGAATAGTCATGTGAGAAATTATGGCATCATGGATAATATCTAAATTTCTATGTTGGCAAATGAGCACAGGAGTTTTGGGCCATGTCAGAGACAGTAGAATGAGATGTATATTATTCCATAATCAAACACAGCAGACCTGGAGTAGTATACGGTTAAAAGACAGCTGTTACAAGCTCATTATAAACATTAAAACATTCCTGACTGAAATTAAACAATTTCCTCATTTCATTGCTCTTTGTTTTCAGATGCAATTGCACAGCATGGCCGAATGTCCGAAGCCGATGCACGCAAAAAGTTCTGGCAGATTATCAACGCTGTGGAATATTGTCACAATAATCATGTAGTCCACAGAGATCTTAAGGTGAGACAACATTATGCGCTTAAGTACACTATCCAGTTTTGACCTTGTTAAACCCCTAAAATGCGTGGGGGGGGACAACTCACAAATATCCTTTGAAAACAGTGTAGACCCAGATGAGAGGGCTCCTGCACTGTTTGTCATGTTACACTTTTCTGAAGACAAATCCATAAATATTCACAACAAGCTTGACCTGCTTGAAGTTCGGAATAGTCCATTTGAAAATTCAACATTGTAAGGGTTAATCCTTACCCACGAAAAAAAATACTGCCAGCTCAATTTATGACCTACCAGGCTGCCACAAGTTTTATTTACGTCTGATTAGTGCAAGCTTGAGTGAATCTAGTGACGAAACAACCTGGATCCTGATGAGATGTCATGTTAGTTTGTGTCTCTTCCAGATCTATCCAGTTTAACCCTTTTCCTGTTTAGTATTCATGTAGGACAAAATGACATCATGAATATTTTTTTGCAGAATTTTTACAACGTAAACTTTAACCCTTTCCCTGTTCTATATTTATTCCAAATTTCAATACCTACTGAATATTCACGGATAAAATAGTTATAATGAAATATAGAAGGTGAAACATTGTAGCCATTTTAGAAAGTAAAGAAACAGATATTTCAAATTCAATTAGCAATAGAGCAGACCCAGATCAGATGGCTCCTCTAGGAGCTGTCTGATCTGGATCTACTCTGTTTGCAAATGCATGGAAAGGTGTTTATATGAGGGAAAGGGTTAAAAGGGAAATATTTCATTTTAATGTAGAGTGAGATCTATATCATGTCAAAAGCATAGGAGCCACCTGATCTGGGTCTACTCTATTTGCAAATGCGTGAAAAGGCATTTACATGAAGGAAAGGGTCAAGAATTAGACAAGTCAAATCGACATGATTAGGCCTAAATAATTTCATTGTTACTGTATTGTCACTGATAAACGCCCCCAGCATTACATTTATTTTTAAAAATGACCTAGCATTTATTTCACAGGAGGTTGCTTATTACAAAATGAAATGTAGGTGGGTTTTTTGTTCAAAATTCATGTTGTAGCCTATAGCTAGTAGCTTTCTGCATTGCTGTTATTCTGCATTAAGCAATCGCCTGTGTACGAAATGCAAGATACTCTCTTTAAAAAATGTAACACTCTCCTGGGGCATTTTTATAGACAATACGTTAAGTAAAAACTGCCGCAGATCGAAGTTGGAACTGAGGTAATTCATTTACAACATCATAAGGGTTAATCTTATTTAATTATTTAGTACTTTTGACTTAGATCCTTTTATTTGTTTCTGTAGTGGGTGTACAGTACAGTAAAACCTGTCTATAGCAACCACCAAATTGACTTTTTAAGACATGTGTTTAGCCCAATGCAGGCCAAAAATAATGCAAAATGCTCCTAGGAGCTTTCTGCATTACTTTTGCCCTGCATTAAGCAACCACCTTCTTTTATAAACCCCTATGTTCATTAATTATGTGGTGGCTATTGACAGGTTCCACTGTGTATGTTAAGCTTCTTTAAAGCTGTTTGAAAGATTAAATCTGAAAAAACTGTGTCCGCACTGCTGTATGATTCCGTATGTATATAGCAATTTAACCCTTCTAAACCGGACATCAAACTTAGCATTGAAATTGGTCTTACAGTCAGGTGGCAGCTTAGTGCAGGTTGAAAGTCATTCCTAGAGGAGCTTTCTGAATGACTTTCACCCTGCATTAAGCTGCCACTTGCATAATAAGTTCTCAACCCTTTCCCTGTTCTATGTATATTCCAAATTTCAATACTTCCTGAGTATTCATGGAAAAAATAGTTATAATGAAATATGGAAAGTGGAACATTGTAGCCATTTTAGAAACTAAGGAATAGATATATCAAATTCCATCAGCAAACAGAGCAGACCCAGATCAGACGGCTCCTGTAGGAGTCGTCTGATCTGGGTCTACTCTGTTTGCAAATGCATGAAAACTGGTTTGTATGGAGGAAAGGGTTAACTGTTTTGTCATAAAATCCCGGTTTAGACGAGTTCTGCTGTATTTAACAATATGATTACCACTTTTAGCTCTCCTCCACCCAATAATCAAGTCTTCCAAATTTGCTGCATATCATTATTGAAAGTTTAACCCTTAGTGTATGAAAAACTCCATTGGATATTTACTGTCATTTGCAAATTGTTTACACTCAGATTCGTGTGTTCTTGTAGAAGCCCTCTGATCAGAGTCTCCACCATGTACCATTCCAAATAAATTCAGCTTTCAAAAGGAGCAGTCATGACAAGGGGGGGGGGGGGGAGCTGAGATTATGTTTTACAGGACTAGTCTGCCAGCACCAGCTGACAGCCGGGCTCCCGGTCTTTTATTGGGTCTAAACTTGTATTTATAACATTGCAAGTGCGTCATTGGCCACGTCACAGCAGAACTTTTATTGCTGTAATGGCACTTAAGATCGCAGCTAATATCCTTTACCTAGTTACATTGTAAATATCTCTCTATTGACAGACAATTGGATCCAAATCAGACACTCAGCAACTGTGATTTTTTTCTCATCTTTTTTACACTTGGAATATAATTTATTTAAAACAGAATGAAGTTTGAGGGATATATAAGAGTCCAGCACACAAAATGTTTAAAGCAGGCAACATTTTCAGCTGATACAAAGGCAATGGTCATCAATAGTCTCTCTTCCTACTCAGTATTGTAGAGACGGTTATAGGCCGACTCTTAACCCTTCTGTCGGTAAAAACAAGATTGCTGCAAATTTCTCATGTCAGTCAGAGAATATTGTCACTTATTCTGATGAGAAATTGCACGAAGAGACATATGACAAACAATAAAGGAATGATACATATACCTGTCATGAACTCGGTCATATTGTTTTTTTTTAATATTTTTGTCAGAAAAATAATCATGAATATTTATTAGATGAATAATTATATTGGCATTATGTACACATGCATTTTGGTATTGGTAGAAACTGTAGAGTGAGATCCATTATACAGAGCTCCAGATAAGATGCGTAAATTAAAATATTTTCCAGAATAATAATTCCTTTTATTCTCCACTAAACCCTATACTGTGATGATTCTAGAGTGGTCAAAGTGTAGGGTTTGGTGGAGAAATGGTGACTTTAGTATTTGGGTATGCACCTTTATCTGTAGCTCTGTATTATAATTTCATAAACAGACTGAGCAGATTCCTTAACCCTTTCCCTCATATAAACGTGTTTTCACGCATTTGCAAACAGAGTAGACCCAGATCAGACGGCTCCTAGAGGAGCCGTCTGATCAGGGTCTACTCTGTTTGCTAATAGAATTTGATAGATCTGTTTCTTTTCTTTCTAAAATGTCTACAATGTTCCACCTTGCATATTTCTTTATAACTATTTTGTTAATGAATATTCATTAGGTATTGAAATTAGAAATAAACATAGAACAGGGAAAGGGTTAAGGAAATGTCCGATCTGGCCTCCTCCGTTTGCAAAGGTGTGAACATTTGATTTGAAAAAAAGAAAAACACCCAACAAATTGTATCAATTTATCACTAAAGAGTTTTATGATAAATAGTGCAGACTCTGACCAAAAGGCTCCCAAAGGAGCCCTTTGATCTGGATCTACTCTGTTTTCAAATGTCTTATATACTTGATTACCCCACTTTAAGGCAGTTAAAATTGATTAGAGGTTAAAAGGTCAAATTTGAGACATTTAGTGTTTCTCATGCCTCATTTGGTTGCCAGTTATACTAATGGGCACGGTGTCACTGACCACCTACTGGACACTAACCCAAACATTGTCTTGTAGATAAGGGATATACATAGCCCATGTTAACCATTTATATCATAAATATTTATAAAATAATACGTGGTGACATGAATATTAACTAGAATAATTTTTATTCTGGCATATGAATAAGGTAACTTTTAGCCACTGCAGAAACTAGTATTTCAAGGAAACAGAGCATATGCTGATCAGAAGGCTCCTACAGAACCTTGTTGGAACTGTCTGATCTGGGTCTACTCTGTTTTCTAAGGCATAAAAATGCATCTGTATGAGATAAAGGGTTTCATGAAAGAAATGATGACACCGTGAATATTAATTAGTTTAATTTTTAAGATTGGGATCTATAGGCAAGTAAATGTTAATCCTGAATCCATGTGATACATACTGAGGTTATATTCTGGAAAGACAATGACAAGATTCAAGATTCAGAATCCTACAGTCATGCTTTGTGAAATACAGAGGTCAACAATAAGGTATACTATATTCTTCTTAATAAATGCCCCCACTATTATAAACACCCCCTTATTTCTTGTGGGGAAACTATTGATCAATAAAAACAACTAAAACTCTATACTAGAACCATTAAACCCTATACTCCGTGAATATTCATGTAAGAAATAATGATATCATGAATATTTATCAGTTGATTTCTTATAATTGCATTATAAACACAGCATTGGCCAGTGCAGAAACTTTGTCTTTAGATTTAAAATCATGGTCCATGCTTATAAAGCTTTTAGTTGAGTCTGAGTTTTGTTCTCAAGCTTTTGATTGGTCAGATTTGAGTTCTCAAGCTTTTGATTGGTCAGATTTGAGCCAAAGGCTCAAATCTAACCAATCAAAAACTTGAGAACGAACTCAGACTCAACTAAAAGTTTTATAAGCATGGACCCAGGTCTATATATTGAATCATAAGCAAACAGAGAGCAGACCCTGATCAGACGACTCCTATAGGAGCCATCTGATCTGGGTCTTCTCTGTTTGCAAAGGTGTGACAAGGCATATTTTAAATAAAGGGTCAAATAAAGAAATACAGGTGTTTCAAAATACAGATGTTAGCTTAATGCAGACTGAAAACAATGCAGAAAGCTCCCATAGAAGCTTTCACTCTGCATTAAGCAATAAGCAGTCACCTATGCATAAAATGCAAGAGGTTCCTTTTAGAAACTGTAATACCCTGGGAACATTTATTAGAGATGCTATGGTGCATTTATTGCTGTAACATATATAATTCAGGTGTGTCCTTAAGGAGATTAACACCCCTCTGGTGATAAATGTAAAGAGCCACAAATCTGCCTTCTGTAAAATTTATTACCGAAACTTTACACTTTCGGATAATAAAACAGTTATGGTTTTACATGTATTCATTAATGCATGTTTGTACTATGCATTCTTGCTTTGAGACTTTGCATGGTTTTGTAAATTTAGAATTAGTTAAAACTTGTAAAGCTTTAGTTTAGAGAATTGCAAGTTCATGGAAAACTTGACAGTAATAAACAACTTTGCACCATATAAGGGATTATATGGGTAGGGCTTTTGCTTGCGTGATCATGTGCATATTTATCCCTGGAAAAGGTATTTGTTAACCTTCTGTTACCTGTTGATTACGTCCAAATGTGGTTTTGTGTACCAGAAAGTGACTGACACAGATTTTCCCAGTATGTTAGTCAGGTTGCCAATTTATCATTATACTACTTGCTGGACTAGGATTTTTCTCTGAAATTAACTTATTCAATTCATAGTGGACCTAATTTTTGATAATATCTGCTAACAGTTTGGATCCAGATGAGTTTTGGCTCTCGGCAGGATCTAAACTGTCACATCTGGTTGTAGTTTTTGTCCCATTACTCCATATATATTCCTTTCTAAGCCTTTTCAGATCTGTTGGCTCTAATGTAGGAGTGGTCTGATCAGAATGTGTCTGGTTGCTTATGGTATAATATAGATATGATTCTACTGTTTCTGCCATGACGAAACTTTGCTATCAATATGCTATTCTAACAATTAATACTATTAATATTCATGACGTTATTATTATTTCTTGTATGAGTATTCATGGAGTAAAGGGTTAATCAGGGTCTGCTCTGTTTGCTTATGAAAATACATACTAGATATGATTCTATAGTTTCACCTTTAGCCAAATATCCATGTTTTCATATTACTCATTACTACAAGCATGACGTCATTATTTCTCACATAAATATTTATGAAGGGAAGACTTAAGAGCAACAGCAGAAGAAATACCTGAGAATTGTAGCAAATAACAATTTTTGCAGATGACAAAGAACATGTAAAGATTGAAGTTGTCAGTCATATTGGCTTGACAAGTTGTATCAAGAAATCATCTAGTAATGCTATATAAAAGAAACAAATGGTTTGATAGACAGAACAGATATAAAATCTGGTCTTGAGACAATAGTATCCATTGTGTTCATTGGTGTTAACCCTTTAAAACTAAATTTTCAGAATGTAATGGCCCAGTGGTGTTTAACTAGAGTCTACTCCACAAAAAGCTTAAATTTGTTAGAGTATTTTGAATGACAAATGATGCAGACCTTGATCAGAGGGGCGCCATCTGAACTGGGTCTACACTGTTTGCAAATGATAGTTACATGTATGTGTTTCGCATTCAAAGGGTTATATATGGGCCTATTATGATTTATATTTGGTTATGTCAGCGTGTAAAAATGCAGGTATTTGGACTGTAGCAAATAATCGAATGACGTCATATTCTGTCCTATAGGAAGTTACATACACTCAAGAATAGTCATTCATTTTCGTTAACCCTTTCCCTGTTCTATGTTTGTTCCAAATTTCAATACCTACTGAATATTCATGGAAGAAATAGTTCAACAAAATATGGAAGGTGGAACATTGTAACCATTTAGAAATTAAAGAAGCATATCTTTCAAATTCCATTAGCAAACACAGCAGACCCTGATCCTATAGGAGCTGTCTGATCTGGGTCTACTCTGTTTGCAATTGCGTGAAAAGGCGGAAACTATAGGATTGGATCTATTATAATTTCTGAAATAGAGCAGACTGTTTAAACAGCTCCTGTAGGAGCCATCTGATGTGATCTGTTTGCAAAGGTGTGAAAAGCATTTATATGAATGAAAGGCTTAAACAAACAGAACAGATCTTGATCCAGCAGCTGCTGTAAGAATTGACCAATCTGGGTCTACCTTGCTTGCAAAAGGCATTATGAGGATGTTGGCAATTATCAAGTAAAGGATTAACCCTATGCAATTCAAACAGAGCCGTCTGATTAGGGTCTAATGTTTGTTTATGAACTTATAATAGACCTGACTAGAGTTTCTATCAAAACAAAAATATCATGTGGACATACAGTACGCCATCATAAGACTTCAGCTACTAAATATATTCCTAAGGTCATTATTTCTTATTTGAATATTCTACAGGGAAAGGATTAAAATCTTTGTTGATATGTACTGGACAGCTGGGTATCAAACTCCAAGTCTGGCTTCAAAGGCTGCTTTTGAACTGAAGAGGTTGTTTCCTTCTGTACTCAGGTTGGAGTACAAGTAGCCTGGTACATTTGTAAGACTTCATATGAAGCTGAATTGGTGTTACCATGGTTACCCTAAATACTCAGCCAGACAAACTCAGGCAAATAGTACACAGCCAGATCAGATTGCTCCAGAAGGTGTAGCTTGATTTGATGCTTCACAAGTTTCATTAAACCCTATACACAATAATGCCTCTGCAAACAGAGAAGACGCTAGTGAAGTGCTGATCAATCGCAGTAGTCGGATGATCACATGAAGGTTCAGAGGTGATCGTCAACGATTTATACATAACTTTATGGAGACTATACAATTTAGCAAACATTAAAAGTCAAACATGTTGAAAACATGTGATTAAGGTCTGAATATTCATACAAGAATTCATGACATCATAAATATTCATTAACTGAATGTTTATATTGCCACTGAGCAAAGAAATGTTTATGACAGAAACTGTAGAATCGAATACATGTATGTAATTTTTCAAAAGCAAACAAAGCAGACCCTGATCAGATGGCTCCTATAGGAGCCATCTGATCTGGGTCTACTCTGTTTGAAAAGGCGTGAAAGTGTTCATATGTGGGAAAGGGTTAAGGATTGTACTGAGAAGATTTCACAAGAGTCTTCAGCCTCATCACCAATGGATTTCCATGGAATTAGTTTTCAATGATGATGCCCCAGACTCTTTATTTTGAATGCTTCCATTCTTCTCACGTCATTCTGTAGCCAAAGCTGGATTTAACTGTCAACATGCTACATGACATGTCATGAAAATTGGTGACAAGTTCCTCATTGTTTGATCCAAACAGTTTTGCACTCTGATATCATTATTATTAAATACAGTAAAACCTCTCTATAACGGCCACTAAATTGTGTTAATTAGTTTGTATTTAGGTCAGGCGGCTGCTTAAAGCAAGGTGAAAGTAAATCAGAACGCTCCTATGGGAGCGTTCTGTTTTACTTTCACCTTGCTTTAAGCAGTCACCTGCCTTTAACAAAAAATAGATGATTAATTTAGTGGCTGTTATAGAGAGGTTTTACTGTACATTATTTAAAAACATTAAGCAGATTACAGTTACTAAATCTAAGAATGTTTTTGATACAAAAACCGATGCCTCCCCCACCCCCATCCCGCCCCGCACGGACAAAATTTCATAACTGCGGAAAATCATCCAACTGGAACAGGAATAAGATATGCACAACTAGACATGGTGCTGAATAATCCTATGAAGTTTCATGAAAATGTGACCAAAGGTTTTGGAGAAACTGCGCGGACAAAATTTTCCATGTAAAAATTTCAAAGTCCCATAACTGCAGAAAATCATCAAACTGGAACAGGAATAAGATATGCACAACTAGGCATAGTGCTGATCAAATCTTATGAAGTGTCATGAAAATCTTATCAAAGGTTTTGGAGAAAATGGCGGACAAAAATTTCTATGCAAAAAATTTCAACGTCCCATAACTCAAACTTAAATAACGGACATTATCAGCTAAAATAATGAACCCATTAAATTGAGGCTTGATATTCAGGAGTCTTGATGAACACTGTTGACACACTTATTAATTTTCCATGTATATAACATTTCATTTTTACACCCATAAACCAAGAAATAAACAAAATCTGCACTGAAAATTTCTCAACAACATTTTATGTGCCTCCCTTCCAAGTGAGGCACCCATAATGACATCATGAAGACATCATATTAGGTGAAATTTATAATGACATATGAAGACAGGAATGTTTGACCACGACAGACACTGTAGAATCAGATCAGCAGCAAGAGCAGGAGCCATTTGATCAGGGTCTACTCTGTTTGCTAATGAAATTATAATAGATATGACTACAGATTCTACCAATACCAAAAATTATATCATTATAAAAATTCAGGTGATAAATGTTCACGATGTCATTATTCCTTATATGAATATTCAAAAGAGATGCGGTTAAGACCTGGAATAAGATATCTTTTGATTGGCTGCCATAGAGAGGATTTGCTGTACATTGTATCCATGGCAATCTGAGTGTATATTAATTCTTTGTACACTAACTGTTTGACACCCTGACAGTATTTTAAAATTGACTTTGAGAGTTGCAGCAGATGGCAATATCAGCACATAACGATTACTCACCTTTCAAAGTGCTATGGTAACCTTTATTTAGCTTGTTGAGAAATGATCACCTTTTGTTGACATTATCTCTAAAATACCAGTGATTTGTTTTTCTATACAGTAATAATAATCTTAGTTCAGCCCGCTTGGATTCTGGTAAGAAACAAAGTTACTCTGAGTATTCTTATCTGGATCTAAACTGGTTCAGATGTTATCAGAAACTACTGGTTTTAGCATGCAGAAGATTTATAATCGTTATTAGAATTCCATGATCTTCATGCAGGTGTGAAGCTATTTTTATCTATGTTATTCTAAAAATAGAGAAAGGCTAATCTTTAACATGTTGGCGATTTTTTGCAAACAGTTTTGAAATAGAGGAGATGCAGACTAAGTTGGTGTTTTATCAGGATCCAAACCATTTGAGTTAGATCAAGCGTTTGGGAAAACAAATGTACTGGCATTTGCAAACAGTGTAGACCAAGATCAGGGGGCAGAGGAGACATCTGATCTTGGTATGCACTGTTTGTCATTCAAAATCTTCTCATTACCTTTCCATACTGAATGGACTGAAAATTCAGCATAGCATTGAAAGGGTTAAAAAGAAAAAAATTGCTGTATTAAGAATTAATTGTTTTAGCAATACGTTTTTACTTTTTAACTCCTTACTCCATAAATATGCTTTTCAACACCTTTGCAAACAGAGTAGACCCAGATCAGATGACACCTGCAGGAGCCTTCTGATCAGGTCTTCTCTGTTAGAATTTCTCTGTTAGCATTAACCCATTCCCTCATTGATGCCTTTTAAACTGCCTATGTAAAAGTCACTTTATGAAACCATAGTGATAAATAGAGCATTTGCTCCTTAGGAGCAAATGCTCTATTTATCATAATGGTTTCAAAACTACACATTTCTAAAAATGTCCTTTTCTTCTAATAAATGTTCCTATTCGGTAGTTTTATTCAAAGATGTAGGGTTTAAAAATAGCCTATGAGGTAATTGGTTGATAACCACCAGTGAACAAAGTGCAAGAAGCTCCTGCTAACTCATTCCCTCCTAGACAATTTTTAGACCCAACCTCTTTGAATTAAACTACTGAAAAGGAGCATTAACCATAGAAAAGGAGAATTTTAGAATTGTGTAGATTTGAAACCATTGTGATAAATAAGCATTTGCTCCATAGGAGCAAATGCTGTATTTATCACAATGGTTTCAAAAATGAGTTTTTCAGAGGCGCGAAAAGCCATCAGTAAGAGAGAATTGGTTAAATAATGTAACACCCCTGGTCTGAGTGTTTATTAGAGTTAATACAGTATCTTGTGCTATTGGGTACATTTAGTTGCCTGCTTTCACATCAGGATGAATATATTATCAATATGAATAAAATAAATATTTGTTTTGATCTTCACAGTTCACACACTAAATAAGGTTTAATCTGCCTTGATTTCAGAATTATTATTTCAAAATATCAGTCAGTTTGGATTCTGATAAAACGGCTGGTATTGTCGCATCTCGTCTTGATACAAACTGTTAACATAGGTAATTTGCTGCTTACGTGCAAAAAATACATCCTTCGTGATATTTATCAATAGGTGCTTTGCTATATAATTTTGGCAACCTTTCAGTATTGTGTTTGTATTTTTCTGTTCAGAAGAAATCGGAAGAGACTGACAATGATATTAGATATTTTTGAATATTGATTTATCTGATTCTGTCTGAGAATGACGTAGAGGTTCATTTGTCCAAAATAACATACACTCACCTAACCCTTTATCTGATAGTTACATCTTTTTCACGCTTTTGAAAACAGAGAAGATACAGATTAGGTGGCTCCTTAAGGATCATGGTCTACTCTGTTTGCTTATAGAATTACATAGATTCTGCAGTTTCTGGCATGGCCCAAAACTCCTGTGTTGAATGTTCATGATCAGCTGATAAATATTAATGATGCCATTATTTCTTACATAACTATTCACAAGGTCAGGGGATAAGGAATTTTATCACCATATTAGTAATCAAAATTACCCACGTAAATGTCATAGGCTTTTAATTTTCATCTCTTGTTAGCTTGTCCATTTTTCAAAGAAAAAAAAAAAAGAGGTATTATGTCATAATTCTGATGTCCACATTGTTGTTGTACGACTCGTCCGTAAACTTTAACGTTGGCTATTACTTCTTTACTATTCATGCAAATCTTATGAAACTTCACCCACTTGTTCATCGTCAAAAGGGCTACAATTGAACAGATAAGCGTTGGCATCAGCATATGGTGGTCTTGTATTTGTCCTTACGATTTTTGTGTTCGATTATGACCATGGCAGTTATCTATATATAATACCCTTTTTCGAGGGCTTGGTGCAAAACTATTCTAACTCCTTCACTTTGTGAAGGAGTTAGAATAGTTTTGCATCAAGCCCTCAAAAATATCTTTAGTACTCATACAGCCAGTCTCGATTCTCCACTTGTTTTCTGGCACCATTTTGATAACCTAAACCTTTACTTCATGAATATTCATGTAAGAAATGCTAACATCATGGACATTAATTAGATTCATTTTTATAATGGCATATGAACACATGAATATTTGGCAATTGGCAGAACCTTTAGAATCATATCTATATTATATCATAAGCAAACAGAGCAGACCCTGAACAGATGGCTCCTACAGGAGCCATCTGATCTAGGTCTACTCTGTTTGCAAAGGTGTGCAAAGGCATTTATATGATTAGGAAATGGTTATAAAGGTAATTAGTGTACTATAATTCTGCCAAAAGTGTGCTGGCAATCTTAACAACAACATACACCACATAGTGGAGATGTATACTACAAGAAAACATTTCTTAACTGGAATTTGTGTAGAGAAGAATTAAGATACTTCTAGGCAGGTGACTACTTAATGCAAGGTGAAAGTCCATGGACAAAAATTCCCTTTCCCCTTTGCCATTATTAAAATTTATCTACTTAATATTCATGATATCATTATTGCTTACATGAATATTCATGGAGTATTTGTGGTTAATGTTACTACGATAATACTGGAATTCTTGTCTTCAGGGTTTTAAGTGCTTATAGGTGCAGATAAGACACAATCAGTCTTGCAAATAGGTCTGCCGTACAGATTATTTACTATCTCTCGTGCTTTCTATGTTTACAGTGTGCCATATTTGGTTATTACTATACGTGTACACTACATAGCTCAATGATATTTACATTCATAATTCCTCATAGTACATTACCCTTTTCTTCATTTACATTCATAATTCCTCATAGTACATTACCCTTTTCTTCATATAGACACCAGCTTGTCTAATTAGGGTATGCTGTGTTTGCTTATGGAATTCTACAGTTTTCTACCATGTCCAAACAATCCTATATTCACACACACCACTATAAAAATTGAGCTGATCAATATTCATGATTTCTTTTGTAAATATTCATGAGGAAAATGGTTAAAAATAAATCCTGACCCTCTGTAAAGTAGAATGTGTCCTAAGCAGTCGATCATTTATCCCTTTCCCTGTTCTATATTTAGCCCAAATTTTCAATACCTACTGGATATTCATTAGTAAAATAGTTAAAATGAAATATGGAAGGTGGAACAGTTTAGACATCTTAGAAAGCAAAGAAACAGATCTATCAAATTATTTTAGCAAACAGAGCAGACCCTGATCAGACGGCTCCTCTAGGAGCCATCTGATCTGGGTCTACTCTGTTTGCAAATGCGTGAAAACACGTTTGTATGAGGGAAAGGGTTATCAGAGGTCAGGATAAGATATGCATAAATTAAAACATTTTCAACAATAACTTTATTTCTCCACCAAACCCAATATACTGTGACTACTCTTTAGAATCGTCTCTTCGAGTTGTCACAGCATAAGGATGACTTTAGCCAGCGAGTATGCACCTTTATCTGTTGCTTTGAACATAGGAGTCTCAAAAAGCAGGTGGTTGCTTAATGTAGGGCAAAAGTAATACAGAAAGTTCCTATAGGAGTCTTTTTTTACCTACATTAAGCTAGATCTTGCCTTGCGGACCCATAATTAAGACGTTTTCGATGGCCTCTTAAGACAGGTTCTACTATGTGTTGATTTTTCTCTTAGCCATAGCAACTATGATGAGTAGTAAAGCAGAAAAGTGAAGTACGGTAAAACCTCTTTATAACGGCCACTAAATTACATCAAAAAATTTGTGTTAAAGGTAGGTAGTTGCTTAAAGCAAGGTGAAAGTAAAACAGAATGCTCATATAGGAGCGTTTTGTTTTACTTTCACCTTGCTTTAAACAGCCACCTGTCCTAATATACAAATAATTAACACATTTTGGTGGCCATTAAAGAGAGGTTTTACTGTAGTAAATCAGAAAGGTTATATATTAACTGTACAAGATTGTCCAAAAATTCCCCTCTGTGGTCACAAGAAATACATGCTTGTCTTTTAATCCTTTCTCTGTTGCATATTCATGTAAGAAATGATGATACTAATATTATTTGCTGAATTGTTATGACATAATAATGTACATGTGAATTTTTGGTATTGGTAGAAACTGTAGTCAGATCTGTTATAATTACAGAAACAGAGCAAACCCAGGATCTGCTGTTTGCTTATGAAGAATACAGATCTGATTTTTACAGTTTCTGTCATTATCAAAATATCCCATGTTCACATGCCATTATCAATATTCATCCAATTGATATTCATGATGTCATTGTTTCTTACATGAATATTCATGGAGTAAAGGGATAATGATAGAGATGGCAAATTTAGGTTAAAGATTGAATCCCATAGTCTGCCGCATCAGAAAATGGAAAGATTCACTTGCCAGGAAATGTATTCCCATGAATTTTAATCTTTCTGCAGTTTGTTAATAATTACATTTACTTTGTGTGTATTTGCAGGCTGAAAACTTACTCCTAGATGCAAATATGAATATCAAGATAGCAGGTAAGTCCTACATAGAATGTGTAATGTGTCTAACCCCCAATATCCCTCTTTCACCAGTTTGTAAAGCTGAATAATTCAATTGTCACCATTAATTTTGCATTACCTGATCAAAGACTCCTTCAGGATTTCACAGAAAAAAACTCATGTAAGGAAAATTACACTAGAAGTTGTGAACCTTTTGATGCAGCGATTGCTATGACCATCTTGCTCTTGTCCATCTGTCCGTTCATACATCTGTATGTCCATCCATCCATCCGTATGTACATCCCGCAAATCTTATTTGTTCAACTCCTTATATAACAGTTAGAGGGTTTACTTGAAGATGTACTTGAAGATAGGAAGAGTGGTCACAGTATAGGGTTTGTTGGCTCTGGTGAAGACTGGCTCATACTAAATATTCAGAAATAAATGTGTTTGGGCCTCAGCTATGATTTGTCATATATTGCCAGTAATTGTCAAATTCCATTAAAATTACATTAAGCTTTAAATGCTTTATACAATAAATGTTATTGGTAATTAACGGCGGAAATGGTTTGATGCCACACATATGATATATAGCTATTTTATTATTGTCCATTAACCCTTTGCCTGCTAGAGACAATTTTTATGGCTTTGCAAACAGAGTAGATCCAGATGGTTCCTTCAGGATCTGTCTGACCAGGGTCTGCTCTGTAAATGCAATAGAATTCTACTGTGTCTATCATTGTGAATCCTCTTCAGTTATGCTACAATAAAAACCATTCTAATTAATATTCATGAAGTCATAAATTCTCTTTGAATTGAAGTGAAATTGTTCTTTGCACCAAGTTTACATCATTTACAAATAAATCTACTTTCATATATCATCCTGATGAGAGATCAACTTGTTGGATACCTCGTTGGGATTTAAACTCTTTACAAAGTTGAATTCATTTACCTGTGACAGCATGAATATTTATCAGCTGAATTTTTATGACATAATTATGAACAAACAAAACTTTGCTTTGGCTATAATGGTTCTATATTAGTTCATAAGCAAACAGAGAAGACCCTGATCAGATGGCACCTAAAGTAGCCTGATCTGAGTCTACTCTGTTTGCAAAGGTGTAAATATAGTGAAAAGGGTTAACCCTTTCCCTGTTCTATATTTGTTCCAAATGTCAATACCTACTGAACACTGTATTCGTAGACAATATATTTATAATGAAATATCGAAATTGGAACAATGTAGCCATTTTAGAAAGTAAAGAAACAGATCTATCAAATTCCATTAGCAAGCAGAACAGACCCTGATCAGACGGCTTCTATAGGAGCCGTCTGATCTGGGTCTACTTTTTATGCAAATGCGTGAAAAGGTGTTTATATAAAGAAAAGGGTTAAAGGTTAATGTTTAGACTGCATAAGAACAGAGCTCTGGATAAAATGTGTTAAATTAAAACATTTTCAAGAACAACTTTTTTATTTCTCCACCAAACCCTATACTGTGACCACTCTTTAGGATCGTCTCGAAGAGATGATTCTAAAGAGTGGTCACAGTATAGGGTTTGATGGAGAAATGACGATTTGAGTATTTTGGTAGGCATCGTTATCTATAGCTCTGAGAAAAAGCTCTATTTTTATTTTCAGATATGTTTGATTATGATCCAAATGTAATATACAGCATCTGGATATTAGGATCTGGCAGTATTGGTGTACAGTAGAACCTGTCTTAAGTGGCCATTTATTTATTGAACATAGGAGTATTAAAAGGCAGGTGGTTGCATAATTCAGGACAAAAGTAATGCAGGAAGTTCTTGTCGGAGCTGTCAGTATTACTTTTGACCTGCATTAAGCTACCACCTGTTTTATATAATTAGACATCTGTTTGCTGGCTCCTTTAGACAGGACAGGTTCTATGTACTGGAGTATTAACCTTTTACTCCATGAATATTCATGTAAGAAATTATAATGACATCATGGATATTAATTAGATGAATTTTTATAATGGTTTTTGGACACAGACTATTTTAGCCATGTCAACAAAAGTGGGAAATTAGTTTAGATTCTGATCAGATGCTAAGTTTTTCAGCATATAGTCTAAATTCAAAATGATTGTGAATGTCATCAGAAATAGGTCGATAGGAATTACAAAGCAAATTAACATTTCCTCTTGTCTGTTGTCTGTCTGTTACCCAGCCACAGGTTTTTATCACACTAAGTGTCATCTACTAATACTTTTGTCTACTTCAATTCTCAGGTTTTTTCTTCTTCTGTTTCTCTCATAAATACCATGAGAGTGACAAATGGTTTTGATTCTGATGAAGTTACTTGGTGTCTGATCTTGATCCAAACTATTGGCATAAGTAATCACAAATTTCACTAGCATGCAAAGTGTCAAGTCAGTGACCCCCCCTATAACTTGCGTCAATCCACTCAACTGTAACCTTATGAGCCCTCCATCTATAACCCGGCAGCTATAGATCAGGCAAATAACGGCCACAGTCTCTTTGAATAGTTAATTAACGACTTAAAATTTATACTTCATACATCAATGTAAAGTAGACTGGATGTCCCCATCAATTTTGTATGTATGGATTTGGCTTATTTGAACAATTTGACAATGTTACTTCCCTGTAACAAAGGTTCTGAACAGAGCAATAAAAATGTTGTGACCACTCATGAGAATTGTCTTGATGATGATTCACACCATAGGGTTTGGTGCAGAAGTAAAAGAGCTGTTCTTGAAATATGCTTAACTGTTTTAATTTTTCGTAAACAACTTGGGGTCTGATTGAAATTCAACCTGAAATTCAGATAGTCTGTTCCCTTTTAATGTAGGAAATTAGTGTGGTGACATTTGCAAACAGTGTAGATCCAGATCAGAGGACTCCTAGAGGAACACTCTGATCAGGGTCTGCACTCTTTATCATTCAAAATCCTTTTACAAACTACAATGTATACCTTTTCATACTGAATATGCTCAGCTTTTAAAAAATGATGGACCATTCAGCATTCATTTCAACAGGTCATGCCTTTCCTTCATGTAAATGCCATTTCACACATTTGCAAACTGAGTAGATCCAGAACAGACGTTTCCTGTAGTTGTCTGTCCTGGTCTGTTCTAATTCATAGATCTGACTCTAAAGTTTCTATCAATACCATATATTTATGCCAGTATAAAAGTTTAGCTAATAAATTGATATCATTATTTCTTACATGAATATTCAGTGGGGAAAGAGTATTGATATTAGTTTGTATGCTGTTCTCTACTTTATCTTTAAACTTTGCTCTTGTTGGAAAATTCATAACCTAAAGTTTAGAATCAGTTGTGTAAAGAACTAGTATCTCGCCATTTATGGTGCCGAGTTTGAGTATCTGCAATATTATCCCTTTCCTCCATGAATATTCATGTCAGAAATAATGGTGTCATGAATATTAATTAGATTAATATTTTTAGCTCACCAAAGCTTTTGCGAGACTTGAATGTCCGGCGTGTCGTCCGGCATCAACAATTTGCTTGTGAACACTCTAGTGGTCACAATTGTAGCCCAATCTTCATGAAACTTGTTCAGAATGAATGTTTTGATAAAATCTCAGACAAGTTCGAAAGTGGGTCAAGTAGGGTTAAAAACTTGGTCACTAGGTCAAATAGTAGGAAAACCTTGTGAACCCTCTAGAGGTCACATTTTTAGCCCAATTTTCATGAAACTTGGTCAGAATGATTGTCTTGATAAAATCTTGGAGGAGTTTTAAAAGTGGGTTACCTGGGGTAAAAAACTAGGTCACTAGGTCAAACAGTAGAAAAACCTTGTAAACACTCTAGTGGTCACAATTTTAGTCCAATCTTCATAAAACTTGGTCATAATGATTGTCTTGATAAAATCTCGAACGAGTTTGAAAGTGGGTTATGTGGGGTTAAATACTAGGTCATTAGGTCAAATAGTAGGAAAACCTTGTGAACACTCTAGAAGTCACATTTATAGCCAAATCTTCATGAAAATTGGTCAGAATTCTGAATGATTGTCCTAATAAAATCTTGGACAAGTTTGAAAGTAGATTACGTGTGGTCAAAAAAGTAGGTCACTGGGTCATATCTTAAAAAAATCTAGTTTACACTCTAGCGGCCACATTTTTAGCCCAAACTTCCTCAAACTTGCTCAGTGTGTTTGTCTTAGTGATATCAAGGTTGAGTGTGATCATGGGTGGGTGGGAATAAAAAGTAGGTCACTAGGTCAAATCTTAGAAAAATTACTCTAGAGGGCACATTTTTAGCCCAATCATCATTGGTCAGAATCATTGTCTTGATAAAATTAATATTCTAAATCTTTGAAAATCTTGTTCTGCAGAACCACTGCTCATGATCCACTATCAACATTGTTCAAATATTGTCCCTAAGGTTAATAATGGCCCTACCCATGGGCTACCTAGCAAAAATCTTAAATCTATGGTAATCAGGTGAGCGATTAAGGGCCATCTTGGCCCTCTTGTATAATAGCACATGGACACAGGAATTTATGGCCATGGCAGAAACTGTAGAATCATAATATAAAGCAAAAAGCAGACCCTTGATCAGACAGCCTCGATAGGAGCCGTCTGATCTGGGTCTACTCTGTTTGCAAAGGTGCAGAAAGGCGTCTTTATGGAGTAAAGGGTTGTGCAAGTGAAAAAGGTCAGATCACATGATTGTATGGCAGTTTTTGTGGTTTGTCTTCTGTTTGAAGTGCTGATATAATTGTTGATAATGTAAAGCAGAACATGGAGCCACTTTCCTAATTAACTCTTTTGCCTACTAGTGGCTGTTGTTTGATTTATAACTAATTAAGCTGGGCATTTCATCAGGATACAAACAATTTGAAACTGTTTAGGGCAAATGGAAAAAAAAAGAAGAATACTGTCACAATTTTTGGCAGAGAACAATTGCTTAGCATGAAAGAGTAAAAAGGAACATTTCTTTCATAGGAATGCCTTTTCATGCCTTTGCAAACAGAGTAGACCCAGATCAGACGGCTCCTGTATGAGCTGTCTGATCAAGATCTGCTCTGTTTGCTTATGGGATAATACAGATCTAATTAACAGTTTCTACCAATACCAAAATAGCTTGTGTACATATGTCGTTATAAAAAATCAGCTAATATATATTCATTATGTCATTATTTCTTACATTATTTCTTACATGAATATTGAATTTGGAAAGAGTTATGGTAACAGAATGAATAAAGCATTTGCACATGGTCCACGGTTCACAGTCCATGGTTAAATGGTCCATGGTCTACAGTTTACCTTTCTCTTAACCCTTTACACCGTAAATACACCTTTTAATGCCTTTGCAAATACAGTAGACCCAGACCTCCTGTAGGAGTCATCTGAACAGGGTCTGCTCTCTTATAACATAGAAATTATTTCTACAGTTTCTGCCATTTTAATAAATTCTCTTGCTCATGAAACCATTTTATTATTACAAATTCAGCTTATTGATATTCATGCAGTCATTATTTCAGACTTGAATGTTCATAGAGTAACACATAGTACACTATAATATTGTCTGCATATTTCAAACGTTGCAAGTAGAAACAGACTATAGCAGAGAACTTGTGTACCTGGTTGCCATAGGGCATTGTTTTCAGCACCATCCCACTTGATAGACATACTGGCACAGCTGCTTTGCCCCAGACTGCATGCTCAGTCTGTACCAGTAAACACACACAAACAAACAATAAATAAGTGCATCATAAAGATCAAAGGCCACATGGACTATAATCAATTTACACAGCAGAGGGCAAGAGTATAATTCTGTAGAGGATACAATTTCAAACAAATCTTATTTGTTTTTCAATGTTTATATTGGAAAATTAACCTTTTTATAGTCTCAATTCTCATAGGACAAATAAAGCAAGTTTACAGTTTGACGTCATTATTTGGTTGTGAAAGGCTTTTGTCATTTCCATTTTGCCCATTTATTTACCGAATAATAAAGCATACAATATGGGTCAAGGGTAAGTTTAGTCAAGGCCCGGTCAAAACCCTTTCTCTGTTGAATATTCATGTCAGGAATGATGACATCATGAATATTTATTAGCTGAATTTTTATAATGACATATTAAAATTTTGGTATATAGTAGAAACTGTACAAACAGATCCATAATAATATCACAGGCAAACAGAGCAGACCCCAATCAGACAGGGCTAATCTAAAGGGCTTAAATGAGGAAATGGGGATAATGTTGCAGAGATAGATTGGAACAGTGGAGCTATTGTTGAGAATGGCTTGCATTTTCAGGAAATGAGTGGGGGTGGATTGATTGTCTGAGCCGCTCAGGTGTCAATACTACCGTACATTGGTACTGTACCTACTGTAAAGCAAAGACTGCCTGCTAATTGCTCTGTTGCAACCTTCAAGCACTCAAAGTGATGCTTGTCTGCAAAATTTAGCCAGCTGCTTCAATTTTAACCCTTTACTCCATGAATATTCATGTAAGAAATAATGACATCATGAATATTAATTTGATAAATTTTTATTATAGCACAGGAAATTTTGGCCATGGCAGAAACTGTAGAATCATATTTCTATTTCATATGCAAACAGTGCAGACTGTGATCAGACAGCTCCTACAGGAGCTGTCTGATCTAGGTCTACTCTGTTTGCAAAGGTGTTGAATGGCGTATTTATGGAGTAAAGGGTTAAACAGGAATGTCATCCATTCTCCTTTAAAATTCGGGTGTCAAACAGTTTGGATCCTGATGAAATTCTAAGTAATTTGTTGATCCAAACTAAGTTATCACGAAGTGGCCCAATTTTAGTACTAAGGCCTTATCGCTTTCTTGATGAATATTTATGTAAGAAATATTGACTATGAATATCAGTTAACTGAATACAGTATGTAAATTGTAACGGAGGGAATTTCTGGCCATGTTAAGTACTGTATGATCAGATCTGTAGCATTCCAGAGCTACAGATAACTTTTGCGTACTCAAATACTAAAGTCGACATTTCTCCAGCAAACCCTATGTTGAGACCACTCTTTAGAATCGTCTCTTTGAGACGATTCTAAAGAGTGGTCACAACATAGGGTTTGCTAGAGAAATAAAGAAGTTATACTTGAAAAAGTGTTAGTTTACGCATGCTATCTGGAGCTCTGGTATTCCATAAGCAATGAGCAGACCCTGACTAGACAGCTCCTATAGGACCTCTGTCATGATCTGGGTCTACTCTGTTTACAAAAGCAGGACTATCAAGTAATTGGTGTAGAGCCTGAGTGCCTGGTTTCATGGTTCATTTGTTATTTGTGCTGTCTCTTTATTTATATTTGTGAGAACCTTGTTACTGAAAAATAATTCGAGGGCTTGGTGCAAAACTATTCTAACTCCTTCACTAAAGTGAAGGAGTTAGAATAGTTTTCCACCAAGCCCTGAAAATGGTCTGAAGAAAATATTACCCTTTGTATGTTCCTTTTTACTGATTCTGTCCATGAATATTCATGAGTGAAAAGAAAACTGCAACTTGAAAATTGATGTAACATATTACCTCAAATATTCCTTGGCACCACGGTTGGAATTTTTCTAGAGGTTACTTTACGGACAACTGTTCATCTCTGTTTCAGTTTTGTCTTGAATGCATTCCTTCGTTATGAAAGCTAAAAAACAATTATTTTCTACTATAATCTATAAAATCAAAGTGTGTTCAATTTATGGATGAAAGACATCTTCCTGACTGCCTTATCAATATTACATGGCAGGACAGAGTGCAAATAAGTCTGGTAATTAAAGTCTCATTAATCATTCATCAAATGATCCATATTTCAAATCAGGTTATTCTTACATGAAAGGAGGAAAAAACACTGTTTCAGTTATTGTAGGTGAAAGGAAGGGGAAAAAAATCTACAATTACGTCAGTACCTGCGTGCTTTAATGACTTACGTAAGCTTTCCTTCGAATTGGCTGTAGGTATAAATCTTTGATATCTACTTTTTACACTTTGCACACAAAGAGTGAAATTTTAATAACCTTAGATGAGAAGCCAAGCAAATCTTCGCCTTGTCAAGATCCAGATTGTTTGACTTTCCGCTTATATTTTGAATTAATGAAAAGGCAGAATTTTTTTTGACTGAAACAATTGAAGTACAGATGCTAAATGTTCATAGACAACAATTACTTAGCATGTCTAGCAGTTAACGGGTAACCCTTTACATGATGCAAACAGAGTAGACCCTGGAGGAACCATCTGATCAGGGTCTGCTCTGTTTGTCTATGTCATGATTTTACAGTTTATACCATGGTCAAGTATAGTGATATAAAAACTTCAGCTAATAGATGTCATCATTTCTTGCATGAATATTCACGCGGTAAAATATAAGTGCACTGGTGTCATACTTGGATCACACCTGAAGCTTATGAAAGTATAAATCATGTAGTAGGTCTTTACTTCTTCCTGTTGTAAGTACGTCAGAACACCCTACTTATTTTAAGTTGGTATTGAACAATTGATTTTTATTACAAGGCTATTTGACCTCACCATGCTATAAGTATTTCACCCCTTTCCTGTTGTATATTTTTTACAAATTTCAATACCAAAATAGTTACAATGATATAGGAAAGGTGGAATATTGTGGCCATTTTAGAAACTAAAACAGATCTATCAAATTCCATTAGCAACTAGAGCAGACTCTGATCACCTACAGGAGCCGTTTGATCTGGGTCTTCTCTGTTTGCGAATGTGTGAATATGCATTTATATGAAGGAAAGGGATAACCCAGTAGATATATTAACCCCTATTATGCTAAGCTTGACCTGACTTAACCCTTCTCTTGCTGAATTTTAAAATACATTTCTCCTTCTTTACCCATGCGCTGTTGTATAATTACATATGTCTTCACTGTGTACAAGTATATCGCTGTGCAATCACTGCTGTGGGGTGCACTGGTTGCACAATCAATTTGTAAATAGTGCAGACCCTGATGAGACAGCTCCTGCAGGAGCTGTCTCATCTGGGTCTTCACTATTTACAGGTACGTATATTGACGTGAATAGCAAGCGAAGGGTTAATTTAAGAAATGCTGGGAAACACATGACATGCCAAGTAACCCAGCGTCTCATCAGGACCCACGCTGTTTGATACTCAGTCATTGGCTTTTCAAAAGCTTTAACAAATTGAAAGTTGTTAAAAAATGCAACTAATCAATGTTTCAACAGACTTCAATTTATCGGCATGACTGTGATTTATACGGATGGCATCTTTGGCTTTAAATGATTGTTATACTGATCTTGGTCTATCCTGTATGCATAAGTGTCAAATGGCGTCTGTTTGCGGAAATGGTTAACCCTTTCCCAGTTGAATATTCATGTTAGAAATAATGACATCATGAAATTTTATTAGTTTAATTTTTTTAATGGCATAATTATGTACACATAGAATTTCGGTGTTGGTAGAATCTGTAGTGTCAAATCTATTATAACTGCATAAGCAAACAGGAGCCATCTGATCTGGATCTATGCAAATGGCGTATTGATTGAGTAAAGGGTTAAAGAGTTAATCGTTTGAGACATATCTTCTCTATCCAGTTGAAGGTGTCTGACCTTTGTTTAGTGATAGCCCCCTCAAGCCTGTTCTCTCATGCAGATAGCGGATAGTGACAGCTTGTATTAGAGCTGATTACAACATGTGTTCTCTCCTTGTACAAGTCAGATGACGTCAACGCAAAACCATATAAACCTGTCGCTCCGATTGTCAACAAAGAAAACCTTTAACCATCTCGTATTTGGGAATTTCTTTGATGCTGTAAATGATGCTTTGTTTGAAGATATTCAAATCTGTTTTTCCATAGTTTTGAATGATTATTTATCTCAGAATATGAGGATATGTCTAAATTACCAATCATTTGTCCTGAGTAGATCATTTGACTGATGTGTTGGTAACAGTGATGATGTTAGGTGAATAATGACTGTCTCCCTCTAGTAGACATAACTATTTGACAACCCTCTCACAGGACGATGACCTACTGACATATACACAAACACATCAAATATCAGTCCTTCTTATGTACGTTATACGTGTACATGTAGAAAGTATTTGGAGAAATATTTATTTGACGTATTTAGGTTTACCGTATTCACAAGGTTTGAGGTTATTGAAGCGTCATTGGGAAGCAGTTTAAACCTTTTCCTTTTCAGTATTCAATTGTAAGAAATAATGACATCATGAATATTTATTAGCTCAAGTTTTATGATGGCATAATGTAGACAGGAATTTTTAGTATTGGTAGAAACTAAAGTCAGATATAATTTCGTAAGCAAACAGAGCAGACCCTAATCAGCCGTCTGATCTGGGTCTATTCTGTTTACAAAGGTGTGAAAAGGCATTTATATGAAAGGGAAGGGTTAGAAGCATAATTAACATAAATAATATAAACACAGTTGTTAGAATTAATTGTATTGGTCATGAATCTGCCACAACAATAAACAAATTAGTTGAGTTTAACCTTTCACTCATAGATCTGATTGCCCAGTTTCTGCCATGGTCAAAATTTCCTGTGTTATGTTCCATTTAAAAAAAAAGTTCTAATTAATATCTATAATGGCATTTTTTTTACATAATTATTTATGTAGTAAAGGGTTAAAAATCATACCAGGTAAATGTGTTATGCTCATGTGAAAACACAAAAGGAAATATAAACTGGAGCTATATACTATATTTTCAGATTTCGGATTTGGAAACTTTTACAACGGAAAAGAGCCTCTAGCCACCTGGTGTGGGAGTCCACCATATGCAGCGCCAGAGGTATTTGAAGGAAAGAAATACCTCGGTCCACAGATAGATATCTGGGTAGGTGACGTAGGCACATACAACAGTACCCAGTAATGTGGGACTGCAAACTATTCCCTTCCTTTACTCATACATGTTGGGAAGTTAGTGAACTATGTCATCTAGTTCTGCTTCAGATCACAAACAGATTAACACATATTTATATTAGAATGGACTTATTGTCATAAATGATAGTGAGAAGAAGGAGAGCCAAATGCAGTGGCATTACTAAAACTGAGTTTTCAACAGTGATGCAAAAAGTACTTGCTCATTATGGGAAGAGATGTTGCAAAGAAAAATCAAAATATTTACCTAATGCTGTCTATGTTATATGAACAAAAACAAATGTATTAGGTGATTAAGGTTGGAATGTAAACATTTTTTTGCTGTATTGAATGTTTACATTGTTCACTTATCTTCAAAGCATTGAAATACATAACATTGCAGGTAAACACCATGCTCACAGGGGGTACAATAGCACAAGAATGGGAACCAGTAGACTTAAACCTTGCCTTCATATAAACATGTTTTTACACATTTGCAAATGGAGTAGACCCAGATCAGATGGCTCTTATAGGAGCCATCTGATTAGGGTCTGCTCTGTCTGCTAATAGAATTTGAAAGATCTGTTTCTTTACTTTCTAAAATGGCTGCAACTATTTGTCCATTAGTATTCAGTAGGTATCAAAATTTTGGAATGAACCTAGAACAGGGAAAGGGTTAATATGCTGAATCATTAAAACTAGCTTTTTCAACGGTTCGCAAAATTTCAAATGATGCAGGTATGCATTTCAATGATGTAACTATACTTTGTGTCCAAACACAATTTTATTTCACCATTTCCCTGTTAAATACATGTATTCATGTGAGGAAAAATGACACCATTTATAACTGTATTTTTATAATAGTATATATGTATACATACATATGTATACATACAGAATGTTTGGGTATTGGAAGGAACTGTAGAGCCAGATCTGTTATAATTTCATAAGCAAACAGAGCAGACCATGATCAAAGTCAGCTCAGCTGTCTGATCTGGATTTACTCTGTTAAGGTTTTAACCCTTTACAGCATGAATATTCATGAAAAATATGATGACATCATGAGTATTAATTAAATTCATTTTTAAACTGGCATATTCACACATGAATCTTTTGCCAAGGCAGAAACTGTAGAATTAGATCTACATGTATATAATTCCATAAGCAAACAGAGCAGACGCTGATCAGATGGCTCATCTGTTTGCAAAGGCGTATTTATGGAGTAAAGGGTTAAAAGATAATTCTATGGGGGAAATGATTAAACCTTTGCATATGGGAAACATGTTGACTGGAATTTACAAACGGTGTAAACCTAGATCAGAAGGCTCCTAGAGGTATACTCTGTTTGTCATTCAAAATCCTGAAGCCGTTTTCATTGTACAAATGGTCAATGACATGAAGTGTAAAGGAAACTAGGATCCCCTGAAAACAAATTTCCTAAACATTATTGATTATTAAGCATTTACCTCACGAATAATGATGTAAGAAGTAATTAGTATGAGTATTATCAGCTGTATTTTCATAATGACATCAGGAACAAACTGTATAATCATATTATTTCATAATCAAACAGAGCAGACACTGATGAGATGACACTTACAGGAGCCATCTGATCTGGGTATACTCTGTTTGCAAATGCATGGAAGGGCATCTGTATCAGGTAAAGGGTTTTGACAACTTTCCCAACAGAGTAACCTCAAATCATACGGCTCCTTTAGGGATTGTTTGATCAGCGTCTGCTCTGTTTGCTTATGCAATAATAATGATCTGTGGCTTAAAAATCCTGTTCATGTGTCATTCATGATGTCATTATTTATTATATAAATATTTAGGGTGTAAAATGTTAATAAACATTAAGAAGAGCCCAAACTGTAAATGTTATAACATTTCTGAGTTTGTTTATTGTAGAGCCTTGGTGTGGTGCTGTATGTGCTAGTATGTGGTGCACTGCCATTTGACGGCCAGAATCTTCAGATGCTTCGGCTACGTGTGCTCTCAGGCAGGTTCCGCATTCCGTTCTTCATGTCTCAAGGTAAGGACATGTTCTGTAGCAGGCTATGTTGCTGAGATGTTAGCAAACCGTTCAGATCAACATCTGATAAATCGATTTCCTCAGGTAAATTGATTTCCTCAAAATAAAATTGGAGAAATGTATTTTTTAACCCATTCCCTCTTTGTATAATTCCATCGAAAAGGAGTATTTACTGGAGGAAAGGAAAATTTTTAGAAACCATTGTTTCGCAGTGATTTAAAAAAGTGACTTTTACAGTCATTAAAAGGCCCATAATTTTGAAAGTGTTCATACAGGTATTGAAATTCTGACCCGAAATTTATTGTTGCGTTGGTGGACAGGAAGATAAAGTAAATGATAGGCCAGCACACTTATCAACTGGACCGCCTCATGTCCTGTCTGTGCTGACGGCTGTTTAAACAAGTCTGTTGTGTTGTCACCAAACGCTCAGATAGTGTGTCCGATAAAGCAAAAAAAGCACTTGAAAATATACAACTGCACAGATATGAGCGGAGCAAGATAGCTTGCACTTCAGATAACCATGAAAGGTTGCCTTCCTGTTTTAGATCCGTCTGTCCTTTATGCTGAGTGTCTCACTTTTTATGCCCTACTACAGGAGGAAATTATTTGCGTATTGCCCTACTGTTGTTTTAGTATAGATAAGAATGTGATCTGTCACTGTAATGAATGGCTAGTGAATCTTCTTATACTTTTTCTTCATGCATACGCCTTTTCACATCTTTGCAAACAGGGTCTGCTCTGTTTGCTATTGGAATTTGATAGGTCTGTTTCTTTTGTTTCTAAAATGGCTACAAATGTTGCACCTTCCATATTTCATTATAACTATTTTGTCCATGAATAGTCAATAGGTATTGAAATTTGGAATAAATATAGAACATGGTGGTTGAATTTGTTATAACCGTTGCAAACAGTATTGACTGAGTCCAGACATCAGACTGTTTAAGACACTCTTTTAACCCTTTACTCCATAAATACGCCTTTCCAAGCCTTTGCAAACAGAGTAGACCCAGATCAGATGACTCCTGTAGGAGTTGTCTGATCATGATCTGCACTGTTTGCTTATATGATATGATATAGATATGATTCTACAGTTTCTTCCAAGGCCAAAATTTACTGTGTTCATGTGCTATTAGAACAAATTATCTGATTAATATTCATGATGTCATTATTTCTTACATGAGTATATTCATGGAGTAAAGGGTTAAGAATGGTTTTTATGCCCCCCAGATCAGATCTGGAGGGCATATTGTTTTTGCCCTGTATGTTTGTCTGTCCGTTTGTATGTTTGAGGACAACTTTAACATTGGTCATAACTTTTGAGCCAGTAGAGATAGAGACTTGATATTTGGCATGCATGTGTATCTCATGAAGCAGCACATTTTGAGTAGTGACATGTCAAGGTCAAGGTCATCCTTCAGGATCAATGGTCATATCGAGGGCATAGTGTTTCACAAATACATCTTGTTTGCACTACAATTGTTTTGTGGAGTCGGATCTGTTATAATATCATTAGCAGAGCCGACCCTGATCAGATGGCTCCTACAGATGCAATCTGTTCTGGTTCTTCTCTGTTTGTAGAGATGTGGAAAGGCTTTATATGAAGAAAAGGATTAAAGGTGTACTTCCTTGTGTGTGTTTTTAACAAGGGACAAAACCTTGCAAATCGGTAGAGTTTTGTAGTAGTGTTTATTTCCCTTTGAGGTTAACATGAGTTGCAACCTCATTTAAAAGAAAGAAAGATGTAATTTTATGAAATGAATTACAAAATGTTTTATTACCCCCCCAGGTCAAGGTCATATATCAAGGTCAAATTTATGTTGGCGATAATCCTGAGCATAGTGTTTCACAAACACATCTTGTTGATACTAAAACCATAGTTAATAAACAAATACCAGAGGTCTTTTGCAGACAGGGGTCTATAGCAAGCTTTTTGAAATCATTTCACAGAATGATAGTCATGAAACAAACAAACTGGGCCAACTATTCTTATTTGCTAACATTTTCCAGACTTCCAGCAACATATTTTCTTGACCATGTTTCTATAAATGTAATTTATTTCTGATTTTCATGGATGTGGATATTCACTAGGTCAGGATGCTCACGGAAGAATTCTACTGTTTCAGAATGCGAAAGTCTAATCCGGAAAATGTTAGTCCTAGAACCGTCCAAGCGCTATACAATCGCACAAATCAAGAACCACCAGTGGATGCAAATGGGGGAAGGTCCTCCCAGGTGTAGCCCACCAAGCCCACCACTGGGCTACAATGCCAAAGTGGGCGAGTACAATGAGCAGATACTGAGACTCATGCACACTCTGGGCATAAACCAGCAGAAAACTATAGAGGTATGCTTTTTTGAATGATTAATTGTTTCATAAGCTGACAGGAGCCGTCTGATCTGGGTGTTCTCAATTTGCAATGGTGTAGAAAGGCATATCTTAGGAGTAAAGGATAACCTGTTTCCTGATAGAAATACCTTTTCTCACCTTTGTAAAAACTGTAGTTCCAAATCAGACGGCCCTCTGTTTGCCTTTGGAGTTATAATGGTCTGATTTATAATGATCCTCGAAGAAGCGATTCAAAAGAGTGGTCACAGCTTAGGGATTAGTGGAGAAAGGATGGTTTTAGTATTTATGTATGCATCTTTATCTGTTGCTCTGTAACACTTCTTGTTAGAATTGTTGATAAGAAAGTTAAAAAAAGCTTTAGTTCTACAGACAATTTTTAGAGCTCCACACAAGGGTGCCTTATAGTAGGTAATCTACTTGTACGTCAGTCAGTCAGTCAGTCAGTCAGTCTGTCTGTTGCAATGTCCATTTTTAGCTCATCTGTTTCAAAGAAATAACAAGCTATTGTTGTAACTCCGGCGTCCGCGTGGTCGTCATCGTCCGAAATCTTAACATTGACCATAACTTCTTCAATTTTTCATTTACAACTTTCATTTTTTGGTATGCATGTTCATCTTGACATGAAGACAGACGAGCGTTTGCACCCGCTTGCGGTGCTCTAGTTTTATTTGCTCTCCTGAAAGTGTGTGTAGGTTTGAACTCTAGGTCAAGTTTGCCAACCAGCCAAATTGCCTCAGGATTTTCAGGATTATGGCCCTTGAATACATCAAAATCAACCTTGTCTCTCTCTTGTTGAGCACTTTCTATCCACTTGTCACCAAACTTGTTAAAATGGTAATAATATTTCAGCCAGATTGATCCAGGCTTTTCCAGATTATGGCACTTTAATAACAAAATCAGTCTTGTCAGCTCAGTTAGTTGAACAGTTTATACTGGCTGCAACAGGAAAGAACTGGCTGCAGTAACAATGCAAAGCATTTTGGCACAACTAAAAGTTAAGAAGCATTTCAACTGTTAATAATATAATCTACACAATTATTTGCTGTGCAATGTCCCCTCTAGCACATTAACTCCTGACAGCATTATTTGGCCCTTTCTGACTTGGTCAGTGTTCTAGTTGACCTAGTGTTTAACCCTTTACTCCATAAATATGCCTTTGCAAACAGAGTAGACCCAGATCAGACGGCTCATATAGGAGAAATTCAATGTTTGTAGAAAACCTTTTGTTTGTTTTACCTTTCACAAACCCTGTAATACTGATCTGTTATTGTAAATGTTTTGCAAACAAAGTGAATGTTTTTGCTTATTTCCTGTTTTAGGCCTTAAAGCAAGAGGCATACGACCACTATACAGCCATCTACTATCTATTACTGGAGAGATTACGACAGCATCGAAGTAGCTTCCCTGTAGACAACAGAATAGACTCTCGCAAGAGACGGCCTAGTCACATAGCTGAGCAGGCCATATTACGAGTGGCCCCCAATCAGCATCCCCAGGTGATCGGACTGAAACAGTTTGGGCAGTCCACAGACAGTGCCATGTCCCAGCAGCAGTTACAAGAGCAGCTCCTGCGTGAACTCGACATGGTGCAAACACCCAATGTCACCTCATGTCTGCAGGACATCGTCAACCAGCCAGCCACAAAAAATGTGCAAGGCATGGCTGGTCACATGATTACAACATCTATAGATGAAGGTGTTGAAGCTGATATAATGGAAGGGAGGGACAGTGAGGATGTATTAGTACATAAAGGGCAGACTTTTGTTAAAGATGGTTATGGACTGATTCCAAGTTCAGCATTTGGTGACTTTTCACAGCTTAGTAACACTAGTTTAGCTTCTCTTGGAAACAGTTCTGGTGGGTCTCCCTTTACTAGTTTCGATTCTTCATTAGAGGCTGATTTTGTTTCTAGTTTTAGTGGTTTTGGGGGAGTCCAGAACTTGTGTAACCCTAATTTCCCATGTACTAGTGGTAGCATCCCTGTCTCGCTAGCCCCAAGCATTCCTAACTCTGTGCAAAATATAGGCAGTAACTCTCAGACAATTCAATTCCAAAATACAGATGAGCCATCTCAGGACAGAAGTCAAAACACATCACCTGTAGATTTTCGAGAAGGGCGACGCGCATCTGATGGCCTGGTTGCCCAGGGAATTATTGCATTCCGACAGAGATTAAAAGAAAGTATGCGCTGTCCTGGCATGGTAGAGCTGAGACAAGACCACCAGCAATATCATCCTGCATATGGCATGCGTATGGCACCCAGTAATCTGCTCCAGGAGCAGGAGGGGGAGGAGGACTCCAACACATGTCAGTACTTTTCAGATGAGAGTCAGGCACAAAAACAGAGACCAAAGCCTCTCATGAAGCGCATGAGCCTGCCATCAGAAACATTTGACATGCAGCCTCATCGAATACTTGCTTTAAAACAGTCGCTGCAGGTTGAACAGCAGATGGACCGAGTGGCAAGTCACGAAAGTGTACAGCAGCAGCAACAGCAGCAGCCACTATTTGGAGAGTCATCGAAGCCCCTACAGCAGCAACTGTTGCAGCATCAACTACAGCAAAAGCGCCATATGTTTCATCAGAAGCATTCAGGAGGCGGTGGCCCTCAGCTCCATCACCAGCTGCAGCAGATGCACCTGGAGTCTCCGCAGTCTATGTACCCAGCATCGTCTAGTCACCAGCCATGTGATTCCTTGAATGAACATTTTCTTCATAACATGTTGAATGTCTCACCTAACACTGTTCTAGTCCATACACAAGGTGGGGATGCTAGTCTCGGAAATAGGCCAAACATAATTCGCAAGATATCATATAAGCTAGCCCAGCAACAGCCAGTGTTGCCGGAATATCAGGATTCAGAGCTGTTGCCATGGCAACGTGCTATTCTGGAGAGTGACCGCCAACAACAGCAAAACAATTTTGCTCTGGATGGTCGCAGATCTGGTTATGTTACTTGTATGCCACAACAGCAGCAGCTCAGTGTGAACATGGAGAATGAACATCTGTCTGGCATGGTGGGGTACAGCCAGTTTACCTGCCAGATGGACTCGACTGGCATGGAAAATGTGTGCAATAGTGATCAGGCTCCAAGTTATATGTGTACTCCTAACACCTATGTGGGTCAGCCAACCATGCACATGTCACAACAGCATCATCATCAGCAACAGTTTGTTGACAATACAAACTTGTTTCCCTCGGAAGGGTACAACATGACAGATTATTTTCAAAGTTCAGAATCCCAGCAATCCACATTCAATATTGCCCTTAATATGGCCGCAGTGGAAGATTCATCAATGGATATCTCATAGGAAACTAGCTTCACATACATTGCCAAATCACTGTTATCCCTTTCTCTCTTCAAAATATTTACGTGAAAAATAATGAATGCATGGGTATCAATAAACCTAAGATTTTAATGGCATCATGCACACAGATTTGTAGAATCAGATCCAGAGGTCCAGATAAGATGCGTAAATAAAATCATTTTCAAGAATAATTCCTTTATTTCTCAACCATACCCTATGTTGTGACCACTATTTAGAATCGTTTTGAAGAGATTATTTTAAAGAGTGGTCACAACATAGGGCTTGGCGGAGAAATTATGATTTTAGGATCTGATTTATTTGTTGCTCAAAGAACTACATTATTTCATAAGCAAACTGAGTATACTGATCAGACAGCTCCTACAGGACCTGTCTGATCTGGGTCTACTTTGTTTGCAAAGGCGTCTCTATGAGGGAAAGGGTTATTTTTTTATTTTATGTGCACATGGACTTAATGTTATATTTCCATAACCTGATGCTAATCATGGCTGGGTTTTGGAAACAGTTACTGTGGTGATATTATTGTTTTTTATTCGGTACTAGTCTTCATTTATTCATGAATATGCATATGTAATATGATATTGTCTAGAATTTAGTTTTAGAGAGAAGTGATAGTTGACCTTTAACCCTTTTCCTACTGAATATTCATGTAACAAATAATGACATCATGAATATGTATAAGCTGAATTTTTATAATGGCGTATGTACACAGAGTTTGTTCATATTGATTCAAACTGTAAAGAGAGACCTATTATAATGTTATAAGAAAACCGAGCAGACCCTGATCAGATGGCTCCTAGAGGAGTGTGATCTGGGTCTTCTCTGTTTGCAAAATCACGAAAAGGGTTTTTATATGAGGGAAAGGGTTAAATCAGGTGGGTAGGACCAAGAGGAGAGATGTTTGTCATGTATTACTAATAGTATAGATCCAGATCAGTCACCAGAATACTTACCAGATGCGTTTTAAACCTTTATCTCATGAATATTCAGGGTCCAGATAAGATGCGTAAATTGAAACATTTTCAAGAATAACTTTATTTCTCCAACAAACCCTATGCTGTGACCACTCTTTCAAATTGTCTCTTTGAGACGATTCTAAAGAGTGGTCACAACATAGGGTTTGATGGAGAAATGACGATTTTAGTATTTGAGTATGCACCTTATCTGTTCTGAATATTTATGTCAGGAAAAATTACTATAGATATTAATTTTCGGATTTTTTTTATAATGGCATCATGAACCATGGATTTTTTACCATGACAGAAACTATAGAATAAGATCTGTGTTATTTCCTAAGCAAACAGTGCAGACCCTGATCAGACTGCTCCCATAGGAGCCATCTGATCTGAGTCTACTCTGTTTGAAAGGTTTAAAAAAACCGTATTTATGGATTAAAGGGTTTAAACAATGTATACCTCGATCGGCTAACATGGCAGCTGGTCTGGAAAAATGCTGTTTGTGAAGCTTTGAAAGCATGCCTTTAAATGGCCTGCTTGAATCTGTTGAATGCAGGAAGAATTAAACAGTAATATTCATAGTAATTTTCAGCGTGTTTAAACAGAGATCATTCTATTTTGATCTTGGTCTAGATTTATTCTCATCACTCCAAAGTAACATTTTATCAGATTAATAATTTCTTCTTTTCTGTCTCAATGATATCATGACAAGAGTGTCAAAGAGTTTTCAGCTGGATGAGATGTCAAGTCTCTTGACACTTTTTCTGGATCTAAACTGATGACAATGATTACTCAACATTGCTAAATAGGTCTCTGAATCAGTTCTACAACAGTGCATACTCAAATACTAAAATCATTCTTACTCCATCAAACCCTATGTTATGGACACACTGTAGAATCATCTCTTCGAGACGATTCTAAAGAGTGGTCACAACATAGGGTTTGGTGAAGAAATATAGAAGTTATTCTTGAAAATGTTTTAATTTACGCATCTTATCTTGACCTCTGTGAATGCTAGAGACAAGACATCTTATTTCAGTGCTGAAAAAGAGCTGTAGAACCCCTTTCTTGTTGGTATTCATTGAAAGATTCTAATGACTACCAGCTATACAGGGTTTAGCAAGGAAATTTAGAAAGGCTTTTTACTAGTTGTAGATAATTTGTGCATTTAGGAAGCTATTTTTGTATTTCTCTGCCAAACCTGTTTGTTGCTATTCATTAGAATCAGATCTTTATTATTCCTTCAACAGAGCAGAGCCAGATCAGGCGGCTCTTCCTGGAGCCATCAGATCTGAGTCTGCGCTGTTTGCAAAGGTGTTAAAAGCTGTATTTATGGAGTAATGGGTTCAGAAACTGTTTTACACACTGGGCATGTAATCCAAAGTCAACCATAAATCGGTCATGAAATGTACTATGTCTCCATGAAATACTATTGCCATATCTGTTTGGTGCCACAGAAAGAAAATCAAAATGTTTGAAAAAAGTTTGTCATTAACCCTTTCAGTGCAGGACTCAAGTCATTAATGTCCTTTGCAAACAGTGTAGACCTAGATAAGAGGGCTTCTTAAGGAGCCCTCTCATTTGGGTCTGCACTGTTTGTTATTTTTGTATTCCACAAGGTGGTAGACATATATATATATAGCCTTAGGGCATCTGTGTCCTATGGACACAATTATTGTTGAATATTCATGATTACCATTTTGAATTTTTGGAAAAATCAGCATTGAAAGGGTTAACCCTGTACTCCATAAACATTTATATCAGAAATAATGACGGAACGAAAGTCAATTAAGCTGAATTTGTAAAATGCTGTTATGAACAAGGGACTTGCTGGCCATTGCAGAAACTAGCTGGAGCTGTCTGATCTGGGCCTACTCATTTGCAAAGGCATTAAAAGGCATATCGATGCCTTTGCAAACACAGTAGACCTAGATAAGACGGCTCCTATAGGAGCCATCTTATCAGGGTCTGCTCTGTTTGCTTGTGATATGACATAGATGTGGTTCTACAATTTCTGCCGTGGTCATTTCCTGTGTCCATGTGCCTTATAAAAATGAATCTTAATTAGTTCTTTATTATTCCTTACATGAATATTCGTGGAGCAAAGGGTTAATACTGTTTATACTATAACATAGTTGAGAAAATGTATTTTTTGTGTGATAATTTTTTTTTGTATTAGGGGAATGTGTAAAATGGTCAGAGGTTTGTTGTCTGTCTTCAGACTGGACTAGCATCTAGAAGTGCTTTAAGATTGGATTGAATCTGGTTTTGAAGTGTTTCAAAAAGTGGATTTGTTCTTTGGTTTCTTGTTCAAACTTCGACAAAACTCAACAAAGTAAATTATGTCAGGGATGTTTTCATCATGAGTATTATTATATGACTTTATTTGATATCCCTTTTTATTGTGTCAGCCATTTACTCCACAGATACTCCGTTTAATGCATTTGCAATCAGAGTAGACCCAGATCAGGCATCGCCTATGGGAGCTGTCTGATCAGGGGCTTGTCTGTTTGCTTATGAAATAATACAAATCTGATTCTACAGTTTTGGTTATAATAAAAGTTCTTGTTCATAGTGCCATTATAAAAAATGAGTTAATTATTTTTGGCATGAATAGCCATGGAGTAAAGGTTTAAAAAGATTTATTGATTGAAATCTGCACATATCGACATTTGTCGACACTTAAAATGAGGTGTACAGTAAAATCTCTCTATAATGACCTCTCAGAATAAGTTTTAGATCATTAACCCTTTACTCCATAGTTATGCCTTTGCAGAAAGTGTAGATCCAGATCAGATGGCTCCTATAGGAGCCATTTGATTAAGGTCGGCTCTGTTTGGTTATGAAATACTATAGATATAATTCTACAGTTTCTGCTATGGTCAACATTTCCTCTGTTCATATGCCATTATAAAAATGAATCTAATATTAACACTTTCCCTGTTCTATGTTTATTTTAAATTTCAATACCTACAGAATATTCATGGACTAAATAGTTATAATGAAATATGGAAGGAAGAACATTGTAGCTATTTTAGAAAGCAAAGAAACAGATCTATCAAATTCTATTAGCAAACAGAGCAGACACTGATCAGACGGTTCCTCTAGGAACCGTCTGATCTGGGTCTACTCTGTTTGCAAATGCATGAAAACATGTTTATATGAGGGAAAGGGTTAATGTCGTCATTATTTCTTACATGAATATTCTTGGAGTGAAGCAGGTTACTGCTTAAACTTGTATGTAATGAATATTCATGTAAGCAATAATGACATGAACATTGTATGGCATATTAAGTTAGGAGTTTTTGTTGAATCAGAACTATAAAATGATCAGATCAAAATTACTCCTAAAGCAAACTTCAGACCTTGATCTGAAAGCTCCAACAAGCGCCATCTGATCTGGGTCTCCAAAGGTCCCAAATGCTTCTCTATCAGGTTAATGGTTGAAATTTTCATTCTGCATTAAGCTACCACTTGCCTCAAATATCCAGAGTTCAGAGTGTCCATTATAGTGGGGGATTTTAGTGTCCTTTATCTCATAGCTACAAATAGAACTGCAGTCTAGCGTCATGTAAAATCTATACGGGTGTACAGCTGTTCTGTGTCCAATTATTTTGTGTAATTATTTTATATGTTAAATCTGACCTGTGTGTTTATGTACAGCATATGAGATATGCCTTCAACTTCGCAGCAGATTGTTGCCTATATTTGATAAACACATGCCTCTTATGTTACAAGTTATTTGTATGGATTTACTGATTTTTGCATGATATGATTTTAGAAAATTTGTTTATCACATAACCTGTGGTGTGGAAGTGCTGAAACAGAGTACTGTAAACAGCGGAAATGCACTAGTGCACTTTTTAGTCAAATTGGCAGTTTGAATCCATGTGCGTCCTCTGTTGTATTACTATGCTATGTGTAAACAATGGGTGAAACAGCCATCAGCTAAAGCCTGTTTCACTCTCTATGGCACTTTTTAAGGTTATGTGATAAAAAGAATCTTACATGAGTGTTCATTAAAAATTGTTTTTATGAAGCTCATTTACTATGATGAATGTGACACTTGCTAAGGCTTTTGTCTTATTATTATTATAGTAAACTTGCTTCATAAAAACAATTTGTAATGATCACCCATGTAAGATCCTCTATTTATGAGAATGATTACAATAAAACCTCTTTGCAATGAACATTCAAAAAGAGGTATTGCAGTAAAAAACCTAAATCTGACCGTTGGTACAGAATAATTTAGATATTTTAGACCGGTGGCTGCTTATAGCAGAGTGCAATTCACCTGGCTTTAAACAATTCCTTTATAGACCCAACCTATTTGAATAAATGTACAGGAAAGTAGCATTTACTGGAAAAAAAGGAAAATTTGAGAATTTTGTAGTATTGAATCCCTTGTGATTAATACAGAATTTGATGCTTTGAAGCTCTATTTTATCACAATGACATCTATAGAGGCATCATAAGGTGTCAATACGAGAGAATCCGTTAAGCTGCCACCTGTTTTACCATTTCCTTGTTGAATATTCATGTAAGAAATAATGACTTCATTAATATTTATTAGCTGAAGTATTATAATGTAAACTACTACTACTCTGTTTGCAAAGGCATGAAAAAGGGATTGTATGAAAGAAAGGGTTTAATGAGAATAGAAACTTCTTATGGAGCGGATTGTATGACTAAGCTTCCCTTTACTCCATGAATATTCAAGATATTTTATTGTGACACAACCTTTAGTGCATACAAAGCAAACAAAATCTGTAGAATTAGATCTGTATCAGGTCAAAAGCGAATAAAATCTGTAGAGTTAGATCTGTATCATGTCAAAAGCAAACCGAGGAGCCCTCTGATCTGGGTCTGCTATATTTGCAAATGCTTGAAAAAAAAAGCATTCTGAAAGACCAACATAGGCAAATACTGCTCCTGAAGAGACAGTTTGCTAATTCAAAGGAAAATTTCTCTACAGCTACTGCTTAAACAAAGCAAAGCAGATGGAATCTTATTCATTGATGTGCTCCTCCCTAGTATTATTTAAACAAAAGGTTTATCAAACTTTATCACTAAAGAAAATGTTTTTACAATCTTAACTTTTTTTTGAACTCCTTAACAGAGTAGACCCAGATCAGAAAGCTCCTGTTGGAGTCGTCTGATCAGGGTCTGCTCTGTTTGCTTATGAAAGCATATACAATGTATAAATATAAAATCAGCAAAAATATAAAATCAGCAAATAAGTGTTCATGACGTCATTATTTTTTACATGAAATATTCATGGATTAAAGGGTTAAGCAACCAGCTTCTCTTACTACTGTAGTTATTATAGGTTTGTATCGTACATTTTATGTCTGATCTGAAGATGAACCTTTTGGTGATACTTTATCACATCTAAAATATTAAAGATATCACTTGTAATGTGTGTTTTCATGTTTGAATCCAGCACTATGCATTTTTGTTTCACATTTACTAGTGCATATTGAATGTTCTATTGCAAAAACTTATCACATTGTGTTAAGCAATACTGACATATCACAGGAATTGTCAATGATTTTAACCCTTTACTCCATAAATAAGCCTTCCTATGCAAATAATGTAGAAGTAGATCACACAGCTCCTAGGAGCCATTTGATCAGGGTCTGCTTTGTTTGCTTATGAAATAATATACAGTAAAACCCCGCTAATGCGACCACCAAAAAGGGGCACAATTCTGGGTGGCAGAGGCAGGTGGTAGCTTAATGCAGGACGAAAGTTATGCAGAAAGCTCCTATAGGAGCTTTCTGCATAACTTTCGTCCTGCATTAAGCAACCACCTGCTTTAGACGACGTCAGTGGCTGTTTATTAAGTGGTCGCATTAGCGGGATTTCACTGTACGTAGCTATGCTTTTTCAGTACCTACAATGACCAAAAATTCCCATGCTGATGTGGTATTATAGAATGAATATTCATGGAGTAAAGGATTAAGAATGCCAGGTATATAGGCCGGCATCGGTGGGGATAAATCATGTAGGCTGATTAACTAACCCTTAGTGGCGACCTTGTGGTTATCCATTTAAATTATTTAGATCCAGAAGCATCTCATCAGGATCCAAACTGTTTGCCACTAACATTTCTTTGGCTGATGACAGCCATTTAGCCTCTGCCTTTTTTGTCACTTTTCAGAAACAACTTCATTGAAACCAGTGTCATGTCAGATTATTTGCCATATTACAACAAGCCATTGTTCTGGAGCTGCTCTTTTTGCATGATTAGATAACTTTCTTGTATGTTTTCCCCCCCGAGATGCCGACCATTAATTTGAATTTTAGTTGTAAATTACAGTACAATGAACCCTTTACCTCATAGAGAATCCTTTGCAAACAGAGTACAGATTCTACAGTGTTTCCATGGTAAAATATTTTTGTTCGTAATGCCATTATAAAATTTCTATTCATGCATTCATTATTTCTTACTGCATATTCATGAGGTAAAGGGTTTTGTATCTCCACAGTAGATTTGTGTTGACAGCTGTATCATAGTCATCACTGTATGTGGTCCAATGTTTGTCTCTTTTAGGCAGAATTTATTCACTCGCATTATGTGTGTTCAAGTTTCAGGAAATCATAGTTTCTAATCTTCAGCCTTTAACCCTTTGCCTCATGAGTGTTTAATTAAATATCAGTTAGCTGATTTTTTCCATTGGCATTGTGAAGAAACTAGAATCATATTTGTATAATATTTGTATAAGGCATAAAAAGGCAAAGTTGATCTTCGATATCTCGAACTTCAAGGGACCATACAAATTAGTTCGAGATAACAGAGGTTTGAGTCATCCGAATCATAATCTGACCAATATATCAAGTTCACACCTTAATACAGGTTGAAAGTAATGCTGAAAGCTCCTACTTTCGACCAGCATTAAGGTATCATGGGTTTCTAGATATGTGTACATTTTAGAACAATTCTATATTGTAAATTTTGGAAGGATTGAAGTTTTTAGTTCGAGTTATCCCGAAGTTTGTGTTATCCGAGTACTAGATATCGAAGTTCGACTGTATTTATATCTTCTGAAAAAAGGAAACAAGATTGCCTAAATTCTCATAGATTTTTTTCTAGCGTCAAATGGTTTGGATCCTGATGAGAAACCATTATTATTATTGTTATCTTTGCAAACAGGGTAGATACAGATCAGATGGTTCTGATTCTACACTGTTTGCCAAGGTGAAAAGTTCCTGTGCTCATGTCATTATAAAAATCTATCTACCGGTAATTAATATGCACGGGGTAAAGGGTTAAGATAAATTGTGTCATAGGAAGACCTCAATATTATAAGTGAATTTCACAAGCAAACTGTGAATATAGTTATAAAGTCATTAGGTTTTGAGCTCTTACACTGTGATGTAAATAATTGCAATAAAATCCTTCTAAAGCACACGCCACTTTAACCCTTTACCTGATAGAAGCGGCTTTTAGCGTGTTTGATTTATTCCTCCGCTGAAGAAAATAGTTCAAATTCATACAGTCATGAACATATTGCATAATAAATATTTTCTATATCCTAGTAGGTGGTAGCTTAAAGCAGGCTGAAAGTAAAGCAGAATGCGCCTTAAGGCGCATTCTGCTTTACTTTCAACCTGCTTTAAGTGGTCATATGTCTTCAAAACTAGAAACAGGCTATTGGGTAAAGGGTTAATCAACTGAAGTTTGATAATCAATGGCATCATGAACAAGGGGATTTGTTTTGGTGAATTTAGCAGGGTTTGGTGGCTTTAGCAGGATTTTACTGTATAAGAGATTTATAACACTAGAGAATGGTAGAGAGGTAGTCTGTAGCCTTTGTGCATGTATAGTTACATTGTACAAGTAATCAAATCATTGTTGGCATTTATTTCTTGTTTCTGTGTGATAGCTACCTTACTGACAAGTCGCCAGTTGCAAGATCATTCAACATTTCTTTTCCTTTCAACTCTATGTCTGGCTTGTACCTGACTGCAAATATATAGATATGACCACCTGATAGCAATGATACTCACACCACCACCTGACAGCAATGATACTCACACCACCACCTGACAGCAATGATCTGACAGCAATGATACTCACACCACCACCTGACAGCAATGATACTGACAGCAATGATACTCACACCACCACCTGACAACAGTGATACTGATGTGACAGCATGATAGATGCAAACAGTATGATACATACAGACATATCAACTGTGACAATACAGTAACAAACAGTAACAACTCACTATAATATATAATAATATATTCTCTAATAAACTCTCGTCACAAAAGTGGATGCTAAATAAAAGCAATGCAGAAAGCTCCTAGACAGTTTGCTACATTTATTTCTGCATTATCTACCACCTGTTTTTGGAAAGAGGAATGGATGGTTATTATAAAGGGTTATTCTATTTACACACCCCACACACATACACCCCCATACACCCCCTGGAATTAAGGGAGGCTACAGTATTGTTTATGAAGATAGTTACTGTAGTATACAGCAGCGTAGCTAAATCCACATACCACGGCTAGAGGGGTATACAGGCAGTCTTGTCAGAAGGTAGCTTATTTCATGCAGTGTAGACATATTCATTATACATTGTATACAATAACTTATTAATGATGCAGTTGGTTATATGACAATAGATGTTTTGTTATCATGCAAAAAGTGCTAAATATATTTGTTGAAATATAAACTTACTTCCTGGTTTATTTCTTACCTTACTATGTAAGACTCTGACAGTATACAATGCTCCAGTAACTTCAGTGATCAAATGGATTGTGATTAACAATTGGTTTGAAGTACACACGCGGCAGAAATCCCTGGTTCTACATTGATCAGTTTAAACCAGAGATGTCGACAATGAAAAAGTTAACCGAGACTTGAAGATTAATTAACATTTTATTAGCTTGTCTATTTCGAAGAAACGTTGAGCTATTGTGATCACTGGGTCGTAGTCGTTGTTAGCTCATTACTCAAAAAGTATAAGAGGTATCAACATGAAACTGCATAGGTGAGTATATGTCCCTGAGGAGAAGGCCCCTATATAAAAAACATAACTATTGCTTTCAAACGTTGGCAATTTAGCTGCACAAGCACCAAATCAGACAATGCGGCTCTTGTTGAACTACAGTATGGTTTAGGCTTTACACGAGATCCACAGTAACGGTCACATCCACCTGATATGGATCACTGTGGCTAGCATGTCAATCTCCCTTTTAAACTATTTACTGTCTGCATCACTGTAGTCATCCGTTCATGAAAACACTGTACGAATTACTTCACTTCCGCTCAGAAGTGAAACAGTTTTAACTGTTTCGAAGAAAAGTCGAGCTATTGTGATCACTGGGTTGTAGTTGTTGTCATCGTAGGCGTTGGCATCGTCATCGTCGGCGTGCAAAAACTTTAATGTAGATCATTACTCGAAAAGTATGAGGTATCAACATGAAACCTCATAGGTTAGTAGATCTCATTGAAGAGAAGGCCTCTACATAAGAACCATAACTCTTGATTTCAAACTTTTTGAATTATGTCCTTTTATTTTTAGCTCACCAGAGCACAAAGTGCTCAGGGTGAGCTTTTGTGATTGCCTGATGTCCGTCGTCCGTCGGCGTGCGTCGTGCGTCGTCGGGCGTCAACAATTTGAACCTTTAAAAATCTTCTCCTCTGAATCTACAGGGTTCTCAGCTTTCATCTTTGGTACATAGCATCATCTGTAGGTCCTCTACAAAAGTTATATAAAATATGTCCCTGGGGTCAAAATTGGCCCCGCCCCAGGGGTGCCTTGTTTTCAATAGAAACATATAGTAAAACTTTGAAAATCTTCTCCTATGAAACTGGAAGGTTCTCAGCTTTCATCTTTGGCACATAGCATCATGTTCAGGTCCTCTACAAAAGTTATATAAATTATGGCCCCGGGGTCAAAATTGGCCCCGCCCCAGGGGTGGGCAGTTTTCAATGGAAACAAATAGTGAAATCTTTGAAAATCTTCTTCTCTGAAACTGGAAGACTCTCAGCTTTCATATTTGGCATAGAGCATCATGTTCAGGTCCTCTACAAAAGTTATATAAATTATGGCCTTGGGGTCAAAATTGGCCCCGTCCCAGGAGTTGGCAGTTTTCAATAGAAACAAATAGTGAAATCTTTGAAAATCTTCTTCTCTGAAACTGGAAGGCTCTCAGCTTTTATATTTGGCACAGAGCATCATGTCCAGGTCCTCTACTAAAGTTATATAAATTATGGCTCCAGGGTCAAAATTGGCCCCGCCCCAGGGGTGGGCAGTTTTCAATAGAAACAAATAGTGAAATCTTTGAAAATCTTCTTCTCTAAAACTGGAAGGCTCTCAATAGAAACAAATGGTGAAATATTTGAAAATCTTCTTCTCTGAAACTGGAAGGCTCTCAGCTTTCATATTTGGCACAGAGCATCATGTCCAGGTCCTCTACAAAAGTTATATAAATTATGGCCCCGGGGTCAAAATTGGCCCCGCTCCAGGGGTGGGCAGTTTTCAATAGAAACAAATAGTGAAATCTTTGAAAATCTTCTCGTCTGAAACTGGAAGGCTCTCGGCTTTCATATTTGGCACAGAGCATCATGTTCAGGTCCTCTACAAAAGTTATATAAATTATGGCCCCGGGGTCAAAATTGGCCCCGCCCCAGGAGTTGGCAGTTTTCAATAGAAACAAATAGTGAAATCTTTGAAAATCTTCTTGTCTGAAACTGGAAGACTCTCAGCTTTCATATTTGGTGAAGAGCATCATGTCCAGGTCCTCTACAAAAGATATATAAATCATGGCCCAGGGGTCGAAATTGGCCCCGCCCAAGGGTTGGGCAGTTTTCAATAAAAACAAATAGTGAAATCTTTGAAAGCCTTCTCGTCTGAAACTGGAAGACTCTCAGCTTTCATATTTGGCACAGAGCATCATGTTCAGGTCCTCTACAAAAGTTATATAAATTATGGCCCCGGGGTCAAAATTGGCCCCGCCCTAGGGGTGGGCAGTTTTCAATAGAAACAAATAGTGAAATCTTTGAAAATCTTCTCGTCTGAAACTGGAAGACTCTCAGCTTTCATATTTTGCACATAGCATCATGGTCAGGTCTTCTACAAAAGTTATATAAATTATGGCCCCGGTAGCATCATGTTCAGGTCCTCTACAAAAGTTATATAAATTGTTTCTCTTGGGTCAAAATTAGCCCCACCCCAGGGCAGGCTAGTTTTCTATAGAAACATATAGTGAAAACTTTGAGAATTTCTCCTCTGATAGTCTGGTGAGCGCTTCAGGGCCATTCTGGCCCTCTTGTTTCCAAAAAGTTTTAATTTAGCTGGACAAGCACATCAGGCGGGCGATGGCGCCGCATGCAGCTCTTGTTACACTTAGACTTATAGTCCAAATTACCATTGTCCAGCAGTATTTCTCTGCTCACTTGCTCTTTCCTGGAGTTTCAGAAGGTTCCCGTTTCCTCATTTCCTCACTGTAAATTCAGTTCCATTTAGTAACCTAATTGGCCATATTGATAAATGTTATCACGTTCTAGTGAAAAACCAATCCACTTCAATCCGATGTTTTTTCTGTCGGATGAAGTCTAGAAACTTAACATTCCACAAACTACACTTTTGCACAAATGAAAGCACATTAACCCTTTCTTTGATGGAAATGTGTTTTCACGCATTTGCAACTTTGTGACAGAGTAGACCCAGATCAGATGGCTCCTATAGGAGCCATCTAATCAGGGTCTTCCCTGTTTGCTAATGGAATTTGAAAAGTCTGTTTCTTTCTAAAATGGCTACAATGTTCCACCTTCCATATTTCATTCAAATTATTTTGTCCATGAATATTCAGTAGGTATTGAAATTTGGAATAAACACAGAACAGTGAAAGTGGTTGAGTGAACTTTATAATTAAAATGATGACTGTAATAACCTTGATCGGTTAATCGTAATAATTTTGACTATTATTCAACGATATTTAAAATTCGATAGAGTTGGTGTGTCTCTCATGTTAGCGAGTTGCAAATGTTTGACCCGAGATGGTTGTTATTGTTCAACTACGGGCTTTCAAAATTTTTTTTCAAGACTCAACAACAAAGTATCAGCATAAACATGTCTTGTGATATGCCCTGGTGTATTTGATTTTGATATTCATCTTTTTAAGTTGAGAGTCCATGATTAATTACAGGTGAAAGTTTGACCAGTTTATGAAAAGGCGGGCTTAGCAAGACGAGTTCAGAAGTGATCAGACTTTAATTCAGACCAATTTCAGCCTAGTAATTAAGTTGCCCTTGAAATTGTGGTATTTACCCTTTAACACGCACACTTGTTCAGTGATCACATACGAAATTTCTGATTTTCTGCTAGAGCAAATAGTGCAGACCTAGATCATTAGGATCTTAATCGAGCCCTTGCTCTAGGCCTACCCTTTTTTCCCAGGTTTCCCAGTAGTGTAGACACTATGTACCTCAGATTCAAATTGAAAACCTTTAAAGGAGGATACTTAACAAACACTAACAAACTTTAATTGGTATGATCACATCTCACACTTCTAACGTTACACCAGTACATTAACTAATTAGTAATTACCGTAATCAATTTAATTAGTCGCAATGTTTGCAAATAACAACCGGGTTTTTGTTTTGGATAATAACAACTTTGAATGATTCAATGCATTTACATCTATTAAAAAGTTTAAACCAATGATGATTTTGAACGATACTTTAATAACAGGATCTCGTTTGACTAGGGTTGTCTCTTTGGGCAACCGTATTGTTTTCACCAATAGTTGGCCTCAACGACACGGATGTTCGAGTCACAAGTAATGATCACCAAGAATGTCATACATATTGAATTTTTAAATGGTAATCTGTATATTTGATTGCATGTGTTTTTCATTGATGTTATATTTTTGCTTTGTTGTAATATCTGTTGGCCATTTTGCTAAAGGTTGTGTACTTATTGATTTTTTTGCACACAATGCTACTGAATACTTGTCTTTCAGTATTACAAAATGAATGATTTAAAAATTATGTCCATGAACTGCAGAGGTATCCGCACAAAAAAGAAAAGACTGAATGTTTTTAAACACCTTAAAGATTTAAATTACCATATTTACTGCCTCCAAGATACACATTTCACACCAGAAATATACAAAATAATTTTACTCAGAATGGGGTTCCGATGTATTTCTAAGTTGTTGTAGTTCAAACAGTACACAAACTAATATCTGATTCTGAAGGCAATTATGTGGTACTTGATCTGTCAATAGCTGATCAACGCCTAACACTTGTATCTCTTTACGGCCCGAATACTGACCGACCATGTTTTTTCAACAACATTTTTGATATAATAGATGATTATAGGAAACACATCTTACGCTATATGTGGTGATTTTAATTTAGTTATGGACCCGAAAATGGACTATTACAATTATAAAAATCTTAATAATAAAAAAGCACGGGAAACCTTGCTACTCCATATATCAAACAGGCAACTTATTGATACATTTCGAGAATACTTTCCTGAAAAAAAACCCCCTTTATACATGGAGAAAACACAAACCAGTACAGCAAGCAAGATTGGACTTTTTCTGGTGTCTCCTCCCCTTTCAGTTAATACATCAAAAGCATCAATAGAACACAGCTATCAATCAGATCATTCAATAATACAAACCACATTTCAATTTAATGATTTCCAACACAGTTCAGGTTTATGGAAACATAACAACTCTCTTCTACGGGATAAAGACTATATAGATACGGTTAACGCGAAAATAGAGGAAATAATAAATCAATACGCTCTACCTATTTATGACAAGGAGAATATTAGAAATATACCGAAAAATGAAATACAATTTGTTATAAGTGATCAACTTTTCCTTGATACGTTAATGATGGAGATTAGAGGAAAATCTATATCATATGGCCCCTTCAAGAAAAAACAAAGTAAAAAAATAGAGGACGAACTACAATACAAAATTAAAGAAATAGAACAAAACCTAACCGATGAGAAATCAGAGGAACACTATAATTTATCAAACCAACTTAAACATTTACACAATGAGAAATTAAAAGCTTTTATTATTAGGTCAAAGGTTAAATGGGCAATTGACGGAGAGAAACCTACTGAATATTTCTGTGGATTAGAGAAAATGAATAGTGCTACAAAAACAATACACAAGATAATTAAAGAAGATGGCTCAGAGATTATAAAACAACAACATATTTTAAGTGAAGTGAAATATTTTTACGAGTCATTATACAGAGCAAAGGTTACAAATTCAACCAATGATGATCTTGAACAATACTTTAATAACATCAGTATACCTAAACTAACAGACTCAGAAACAAACAACATAGAAGGAAATATAACCTTAACAGAAGCGACAGCAGTCCTAAAAAACATGAAAAATAATCGAAGTCCAGGCACTTCAGGTTTCGGTGCTGATTTTTACAAAGTTTTTTGGAATAAAATTGGCGTTTTTGTTGTTAGATCTTTAAACGAGGCTTTCCATTCGGACAAACTAGCATGTACCCAAACGCAAGGTCTCATAACATGTATTCCCAAGGGAGAAAAATCAAGACATTACCTTAAAAATTGGAGACCTATTACTTTACTAAATACAGTGTACAAAATTGGGACAGGGTGCATAGCAAATCGAATAAAACCTTTACTTACAAAATTAATACACACAGACCAAACAGGATTTCTTCGTGGACGATACATAGGGGAGAATACAAGACTTATATATGATATAATGCAATATACAGAGGAAAATGAACTTCCAGGAATGCTACTTTTAATAGACTTCGAAAAAGCCTTTGATTCACTATCATGGACTTTTGTTAATAACACTTTGAAGTACTTTAATTTTGGGAGTTCAATACAAAAATGGTTCAACTTGTTTTATAAAGATGCAAAATCAGCAGTAACTCAATGCGGATACCTCTCAGACTTTTTCAAGATAGAACGTGGTTGCAGACAAGGTGATCCTTTGTCTTGTTACATCTTCATTTTGTGCGCTGAAATCCTATCAATTAAAATAAGATCAAATGAAAAAAGTATAGGTATAAATATCAACCGAACAGAACATAAACTATCTCAATTTGCTGACGATACAAGCTTTATTCTAGATGGATCTAGGGAGTCTTTAAATGAAACCCTTAATACACTTTCAATCTTCTCTGAATTTTCTGGACTTAACGTAAACTTTGATAAAACAAAAATAGTATGGATTGGCAGGAACAAATTTAGCTCCGACACAATTAAAACAAAATGGAAATTAATATGGAACCAACAACAATTCCAGATGTTAGGTGTACAATTTCATGTAGAGTTAGAAAAGATGGTTGAAATTAACTTCGATACAAAGATATCTGAGATTGAAAATACAATAAAAAATTGGAACAGACGAATACTTTCACCTATAGGCAAAATTGCTGTAATTAAAAGTCTTCTCGTGGCAAAACTAAATCATCTGTTTCTAGCCCTTCCAAATCCTTCTGAACAAATGTTAAATAAACTTAACAAAATATTTTACAAATTTGTTTGGAACGGAAATGACAAAATCAAAAGATCAGTTTTATTACAAGAATAGGCACATGGAGGATTGAGAATGTTAAATCTGAACGCATTTATAAATGCTTTAAAAACAACGTGGATTAAAAAGTTAATATCAAAAAATGGCGGCTGGTCAGAAATAATAAATTCCAAGATAGATTTGAACAAATTACTAAATTCTGGAAAACACTATTGTGAAAATATTTCTCAAACATGCAGTAATAAATTCTGGTCAGATACCTTTAAAGCCTTTTCAGAGCTGATTAGCCGTCATGAAATTGAGAAAAACACAATCAAAGAATATCCGTTATTTTATAACCAACATATCTTAATTGCAAATAAGAGCGTTTTTCTAAAAACATGGGTTAAAGCAGGAGTAAGCTGTATTGGAGATATTTTAGATTCCAAAAATACTTTTATGACCTTAAAAGAACTTAATGAAAAATACGGTTTACAAACCAATCATTTAGTATATCGCGGTATGATGCTAGCAGTAGGACATGCATTAAAAACCTTAAATATAAACAAAAACGATATAAGAAATATACAAAAACCTTTTATTCCTCCTTATCTTAAAATTCTGAATAAAAACGAAAAGGGGTCGAAATTAATGTATAAATGCCTGAACAAGAAGTCTGACCAACCCTCATGTAAGGACACTTGGTGTAGAAAAATACCTTCATGCACTAATTTTACTGGTAGCGATTGGGAGCAGATTTTTAGTTTACCATGTAATATTACAAATGATACTTTTATGCAGTGGTTTCAGGTGAGAATCTTACACCGCATTTTAGGAACAAATTACTACTTATACACAATAAATTATACAAATAAAATAGAATGCACATTCTGTAACATGGAACCAGAAACAATAGAACATTTGTTTTGGTATTGTCCAGTCAGCCAATCCATAATAAGTAATATTCTGACATTCCCAAATAGTCCTTTTGTTCCTCTAGATATTAAAACAATGCTGTTTGGCTATATAGCAACCTGTGACATTGCAAAAAATTGTATACTTACCTTCATTAAAATGTATATTTTTCAGTGCAAACACAAACATTTCAGACCTACTTCAGATGGTCATAGACGTTATATTGCATTTAAATACGATATTGTAAAGCAGGTTGCCTTAGCAGAAAACAGAGAAGATGAGTTCAATAACAATTGGGAAAAAATAATCAAATTGATTATATAGTTAATCAAATTGATTTTAAAATGTTAACTATATAAAAGTTAACATGTCATATCATCGATATATACCCTGTAATACAACAATTTCCTTTTTTCATTTGATCATTAAATAGGAATACAGATCAGTAGACATAAGCATTATGTCAATATGGCCACAGATTTTCTTTTTATGTTTAATCTCATTTTTAAAGGTTCTGCAATGTAAAATATGATCTAGCCCCCTACTCCATAAATATTTATGTCAGAAGTAATCTATATGAATACTAATTACATTAGATTTTATAATAGCGAGTGAACAAAGAAAGTTTGGTAATAACTGAAAGTGTACAAATATGTCTGAAGTTTATCATAAGCAAAAGGAGCAGACCCTGATCAAGAAACTCACATAGAAACCGTCTGATCATGGTCTGCCCTGTCTTTTGCGAAGACGCAATTTTACTTATTTATGGAGGATAGAGATACAATAGTATGATATAGAAATAGAAAGAGCATTATGCTTGATATTTGTACGGTGTGGAGAGGGATGGATCCCCGACCCTTACATACCAATGACGGGGATAATAAACGAGGTCCCGTCATAATAGCAGGACCTGAAAAAAAAAAAAGTTTAGATAAACTCTGTTGGATACATTTTTTTTGTCCTAGAATTATTAAATAATATTAAAATGCCAATTCTATATACAAACAATTTCGATTACTTAAGATTAAGAATGTTCTGACTTGAATTTGGATTTATTTCAATGTAATATTTTTTTGAGTACGTTGCATAAATTATTTCAAATGTTTTATGACATTTTAATGATCGCACATTCAACAAATGTTATTTATGTGATAACTATGATTTTTATTATAAGTTGCTGTTCATTTATTGTGAGATCAGTAAAATGTATAATTTTTAGATCGATCCACATCAGTTGCTGTAAAAGTTTCCGGATTTTCGAGTTGTAATTTGAATTCTCCAACATGTGTCCAACTTCGACCAAAGCGATTACTTTTAGATATTCTTAAATCAACTGTCTGAGCGCACGCGCTAAATAAGTGAAATCGACTTTCATGTACTTTGTAAATCGACACTTATTAAATAAGTGGTCGGTTAACGGCTGATTTACTAAAATTAGTGATTGAACTTATATTTTGTCCAATCGCATTGCAGTATTTTTCCAATTCTCTGGTTGATTTATTTGAGTAAATCAGCCGTTAACCAACCACTTATTTAGTAAGTGTCTATTTGCCGAAGTAAGTGACGATTTACCCAGTAAGTCTGTCCATTTTATATATATTGCACCTGCGTTCAGAATCGGACCAGGGACAGGATGTAATAACGGCTAGTGGCTGGTGCCTGTTGGGGAAAATGAAATTGACATGACGCCTCGATATTCCGGACATTTTTCAACAACCAATATGAATCTGTAATGATTTAAAGTTTAACCCCGCTGATACACACAAACACATGTTTGTTTACACGCAGCATATAGCAATAGTGTAGTAGGTTGATTAGCCAATGAGATTATCTGTTACAACAACCCGGCCAATCGTAGAGCTCGGCTTAGATGACGTTGGTTTACTGAGGGGTATAAAAGGCGATCGCTACGGCTATTTGAGACATTCGGTCTTCAACTATTACTCAAATGAGTAGATACTCAATTGCTCAACAGACAGTAAAGCAAGTCCTGCCAGAACTTAGTGAGTACCTATATTGTATACCGTATTAACATAGGTGATTCTACTAGGGCAAAGGGATCTCGCATTGCTCAAATCAGCTATTCATGTTTGAGTTTACTCATCGATCATTGCTCAGAGCACACTGACAGTGTAGTTCCAACTCCGTGATTGCTCAAATTCTCGGCACGATATCCGAGAGCTCACATCCTTATATATATATATATATATAGAGTAGGCTAATTATTTGTGATTCATTGCATATTTTACTTGTTCTCAATCATTTCTTTGAGCAGGTAGCTCAGTCTCAATTTAGGGAGTTTGTATATATTATAACCCAATCATTGTTGAGCAGTTGCTCAGTCTAAATTAAGAATTTGTATTATAAAATATGTTCGCATGAGCTGTATGTGCTGAGCGCACTCACTGAATGTTAAATTCTCAATCGGCTCGCGTTACAAATCCAAGCTTTTTGAAATTATTTCATAAAATGGGCAGAACCAATTGCACATTTATCACATTAAACTTAAACCGTGACTAACTGGTTTTTTTCTTCAGTAATTAGAAACAAAGTAACTTCTGAACTCAACATGCGGACACGTTGGACATCAGTACAATCATATTTCGAAGGGAAAAAAACAACACTAAATTTAAACGAAATTAGTCGATTTTTCCTGTTCATTTTAACGAAATCAATGTTTTTGACACTCTCAGGGATTTGAATTACTAAAGACTATGTGAGTTGGTTGTTAAGGGGAATTTGTGAGTCTTTAAAAGCTGTAATTTTGAGTCAGACCGGTTTGAAGCAGTGTTTAACTTTTTCTCTAAGGTACATTTATAGATCTACACGAATTGATCGCTTCATGAATATTCATTAACGTAGTTTTATAATGTAAAATGTTCAAGGGAATGTTTGGCTCAAACAAAACCAGAAGGATCAGATCTATATACGATGCGAACAGAGCGGACTCTGATTATAATTTAATTTATTTTAATGATTGAAATATATGAATACTAAAGTTATAAAAATGTATGTTATATATTACCACTGATTGTTTAAACCTGCATGTATTCATACTTTAACCGTTTCCCTCATACAAACGCCCTTTTCACGCATTGCAAACAGAGTAGACCCAGATCAGACGACTCCTGTAGGATCCGACTGATAAGGGTCTTATCTCTGCTTATACATGAATATTCATGATGCCATTATCCATTACAAGAATATTCAACAGGGAAAGGGTTAAACATGAAGGCGGTCAGTTAAACTATTTTAGACATTTGCTTAGTTAATGTTACACCGCATGCAAAGCAAGTAAAATTCACCATTACACCTTTAACTTGTTGGTAATTACGCCGTCTTCTGGTAATTACGCCGTCTTCATGAAGGTGATCTATATCATAGCTAAACTTATGATATAGATACTGGAATTTTAGAAACCTAAATAATTTGTCGGCATTGTATGCATTATGTAAGCCCTACATGATTTTTGAGACTGTTAACTTGTCAGTAAATAAAGTATAGAATATATTCAATAATGTAATTGCTAAACCATTAAAATTTCGGCATTAAATACATAATATAGGAACTAAATGAGTGCACATTTGTAGCCGGGCTTTATTTAAGCATGTCTTTGCGGTACAAGTGTGGCGTATCATTTGGATCTTCACTTTTTTAAAGTATCCATGCAGATCCAGACCAAATATCAGCACAGTTAAAAGTGCATCATTTGATTTGAATTATTTTAGAGTAACAGTGCATACGCATACATTTGAATTGGATATGAACATTTTTAGAGTATAGCGTTTGATTTAGAGATTGGACTGTTTTAGAGTGACAACCTAGGCTATGCCCTGACCAAATTCTCTTCTGGTTAAAGTTAGACACTGGGTTTGGATCTACACTGCTTTTTGGTTTGGTGCAATTTGACTGGGACGACAATTTGCTGTTTGCCAACTTGCGGAGTTTATCTTACAAATAACTATAAGTTGTACAGAAAGGAACAAAATCGACAGATATATGTTTTTATTTTAAATTGCGTATTTTATTTCGATTTCTTCATTGGCGCAATGAAACGTAAATACGTGATTGTGCATTTATAAATGGACATATTGTGTTTCATTTGGACTAATTCAGAAGAGTTTATCTTACAATGACCATAACACCTACCAAAATGAACACACTCGACATATAAATGATGTTTCTCCAGTGGAGCAATGGGAATTGTTTCAGTGGATACACGATAGTACCGTTATTAATGGACTTACACTTGTTTCACTTTGTCTATTTCAATGGCATTTTACATAAAGTAACCATAAAACCTAAAAAAAACCCGACATATAAATGGCCTTTTCATTTCCATTTCTGATATAAATCTCTATTTCTCCAGTGGCTCATTGGATTTTTTCAGTAAATGCGTTTTTATGGTTGTCATGTTTAATTTAGTCTAATTCAATCGCAATAACCTTAAATTAATCATAATGCATAAAAAACCCCAGCAAACCCAGTTACTGTTGGAAATCACGCTCTATGAAGACGCCCTCTAAAATCCGGAAACGGGAGAATGACGTCGGATCTTTGTATTCGCTTTGTTGTAGTACTCTTTTTTTCTCTGTTTTTTAGCCCAATCATTGAGTACACTAGCGATAGGTGGATCCAGTTTGTTTCTCTTAAATATGTTTTCGTTTTACATGCAATTTACCACCGTATTTGTCATCGTGGTTGTTGTAGATTGTTTGGAGAGGAAATATATTTATTTACAATGTCTTTAAGGGTGGGGATGGAATCAGTATGACGTTGGGTGCCCCTAAACCGGGTTACCCCCCCCCTCCCCAGTGACAATTGTCACTGACGGTTCCAATGCGGTACTTCCGTCTCCTTATGGTTTGTTTAAGTAACAAACAACAACAGTAAAACAGAAAGAGCCACACAAGAAAGGACACGGCACCAAACAAGAAACAACACAATTACAATACAAAACGTTATAGAAAGCATATCAAGACATATAACATTAAACAATAACTATATAATATTCTCACACCAAAAATGGCTTTCCTACCTCAAGTAAAATAGGAGAGACGCTCCAGACAAAGTATTTTCTAGTGAGATCTGAGGTAAGAGGTCAAGTTCAAGGTCACAGAGACCTAGAAATTGATATGCGACACTTTGCCTTTGCAAGATGTACTAGCACACCAAATTTGGCATTCCTACCTCGTGTAATATAGGAGATATGCTCCAAACAAGCTGTACATGGACAGCCTGTGCGGCTCCGTCTTAGTGGAATATCCCCGTGTTTGCACGGGAGCGTGTAGGTCCCGGTCGAAAGAAAGACCGTCTAGCGCGGAGAGCCGAAATCGCTGACGATGTATTGGTAGGTGCTATACTCAGGCGGGTGTACACGCCATGGCAAGCGTGGCTGGCGGCGCGGGACTCGGCCTCGCTGAAAGCCGCTTGCAGTGCATCGGACATCACTGTGAAAGCAAGGCCTGCACGACCAGATAAAGTGGAAGTCACAGGCGATCGCACGGGAGCGGGCTGCCCTGGCCCACGCGGCTTCGTCCCGTTGGAAGATCACCGTGTTGTCAAGGGAGCAGGACGTG